>JAULJZ010220485.1:0-41059 GCA_032270985.1 Heliamphora pulchella
TAGAAAATTTGGGGTCCGCCTCCCCAGAAAAGGTCGACGGATCCAACCGCCGAAACTCTCTCATAGCTAGAGAAGCCCTGGTAGCTTCAGCCATAGCTCTCATTGTAGCCAACATCTCCTGGACGACATCAATACCGCCAATATCAGTACCACCCACAACCTGAGTATAAGCACGTCCTCGGTCACGGCCTCGGCCACGACCCCGTCCCTGCACTCCCCGCGTGGACATAATTCTATAGGAAGCAATATAAATAGGATAAGCTTTCCTACAACTTGCTACTACATAACATAAACACATAATCATGCTACAACCTAGCCACTTAAGATTATGCAAACACGTCTCACATACCGAGGAGAACTAACAAGATGAACTTGTTAATTTGGATAACGTATTCAGATTCCGTGCTAGAATACACATCGGCCGAACGTGCTTCTAACTTGGCTTCTGAACATGTTAAACCAAACGCCCGAAGGCAAGACTCACCAATCCTGAGATTCAACCTCCATACCCACATATACGCAACTATCATGCTCAGAAAACTATTAACATGTTATAAATTAACATTTAAACACATGCAAGCAAGCATACACAATCAACCTCACCAGGTGATAAACTCTTTTTTCCATGGCTCTTAGAAATTCGAACCCAGAGCTCAGATACCAAGTTGTCATGCCCCAAAACCCGGGGTCACGTGAAAAATTCACTAAACATCCATTTTATATGAAAATATAGTTTTTCATACATTAAAATTCGCCTGTTAAAACTAGAGGAATACCCTTCAGGAACAGGCATACCAAAAAGGAAAACTATAAAAGTCTTCCGCCACCGCGGGCACTACCAATGCTACTCCTCATCCACATCATCACCTGAAAATAATTTTACAAAAAATCTTCACCCGTGAGCCGAAGCCCAATAGAAACAAATAATAAGCTGTAAAGCAGGAATATGCAATCATATGGTGGGAGCAACTCAACCACAAAACCAAAACAAGTTTTTGATCCAAAACCCTCAAGTTTTCCCCATCAGACTACACAAGTCTCCCAAAACGGTTTCATTAACATAAAATCCTGTTTTCATCCTTCAAACCATGTGATGCAAATATTGCAAATAACCAACCATAGTTAAGAAAAAACAGTAATCAAGATACGGGACCAAACTATTTAGACTGAAAAAGAAATTTGGACATTGTCTTAACTGCTGAGGACTATTAACTGAGATTTATCCACTAGTACTTGATGAGGGGGTGACCGAACAGGAAACCTAGGGCCATCAGAAGTGACAGAAAGTTGATCAGATGGCTCACTGTTATATTTTGGCTTCCATGTTAAATGTTTTGTAGCATCAGCATCAGTTTATGCTCAGTGCTTATGACACGATTATGAACCTCAAAAAGATATTTGGGGATCAAAATCGTGCTGTTAGGGTGGCCATGAAGTCTCTTATGAATGCAAACATGGCAGAAGGCACCCCAGTTAGGAATCATGTTCTGAAGATGACCAGTCTTCTGAATGAACTAGAGATCCTAGGAGCTGAAATTGACGAAAAAATTCTGGTCGATATCATACGTAAGTCACTGCCTGAAATAATTAATTATTTGCGTATTTTTAATACTCGTTGTTTTGATTCATTAGAGGGTGTGATCTTATATGACTCTATATTCCCGGTGAGTTGGATAGCAGTACTAGTTATATGGTGAATATTAATTATTAACAGAATTCACGTCTCGAATAATCAAAATTAACGATACCCCCTTAAGGAAGCTTATAAGTTTCAACTAGGCCAAACCCTACAGGTGGATTTAATTATTCGATGGTCAAATAAGTTAAGAAGAAGGGTTTAAAAAATTTAAAGATGTCAATTAAATTAAATTGTCAGTAATTAAATTTAACTGGCGGAAATCGAGAATCTTGACGTGGGAAGATGAGTTAAGCATTTAATAACAGGAGTTCAATGCAAGATAGTATTGAGATTATGGCTTAGAGTGCAGTTATAGTTCTTTAGTGGTATAAACTGTAATTTAATATTTTATGAAAATTACAGAAATCGCTGTAAGATTTTCATAATTATAGATACCACTGTGAGGTTTGCATAATTGTGAAAATCGCTAGATGGGTGTCTAGATTACACTAAAAGTCTTTATTATAACTACTTCTCAGATCCCTGCTGTAGCCCTATAAATATGCGGGTAGGCGAAACCAAATTCATAACTTGTTTTCAAGACTAAAGCTGATCAGATTTTGCCAGTACGAGTTCTTGAAAGATCGTAATCTACACTACGTTCGAGAATCGCATAAGGGAATACAATAGAAGATCTGACAAGAGCTTCAACTCAAAATCAAAAATTTGTAGTTGGAGAATCGAGCAAAAAGGTATTTTTTTAAATTAACTATGGTGGCACGAATTTTATTTTGATTGTTCGACATCAAAAGTTTTATCTGGAGCCCGTTTCGGCGATTGTCCCGTCCAGTTATTTTTTATCGTAAAATCGTTTGTAAAAATAATGATCTTGGCAGTTTTGTCTCCAACAGTATCGTCAATCCTGAACAATTGAGACGTGGATTTTGTTAAAAATTCATATTCACCATATAATTAATATCATTATCCAACTCATCGGGACTATAGTCCCATAAAAGATCGCACCCTCCAATGAATTAAAATAACGAATATTAAATATATACAAATCAATAATTATTTCAGGATTAAGAGTTTAAGCACTCATAACAATCTTGGGGTATGAATTAATTTATATAATTAGTATAAAATTAATTATCCCAATGCGGTCTTGTTTAATACACATAAAGTGCACTAGCACAACGAGTCAGAATAATAAACAACGCTATTATCTATTTTTCATAATCAAGACAAGCCTACTAAAACTTTATGCTACAGTCATACCGATGATTTTTTCAATTCCATCTAAACTGTGAACAATTAATTACATTCTGCAAGAACCTATAATCTGATTTTCTGTGTACAAGCTGTACTTTATATACCAGATTAAATACTGTACAAAATAAAGGACATTCATGCATAATATTAAAAAAATAATATTGCATACATTACTCATTAAGATTCTCATAAAATAAAAAATTAATTTTATTAAAATAAAATTAAATACTAAAACTAAATAAAATCCAAGGTTTTTAGTAAACAATCCTTACAATCTCCCACTTATACTCAAAACCATGCCGCCATACATCTGACTCCCATACCCTCTACATGAGTATCAAAAATTTTAGCCGATAAACTCTTTGTAAAATGATCAGTAAGGTTATCTCCTGATAAAATCTTGATCACAGCAAGATTATCTCTCTATACAATTTCTCCTATTTAGTGATACTTACGCTTAATGTGTTTTCTTTTCTTGTGGACTCTTGGCTCCTTCGAGTTTGCAACCGCTCCGTTATCATCACAATAAAGTGTAATAGCTAACTGAACTGAAGGCACCATATCCAAATCCAACAGGAAGTTCTTGCGCCAAACGGCCTCCTTGGCAAATTCAGAAGCTACCATGTACTCAGCCTCCATGGTAGAATTAGCAATGCAGGACTGCTTGATACTCCTCTAACTTATAGCTCCACCTTTTAAGGTAAACACATATCCTGAGGTAGACTTACGAAAATCTTTATCTGACTGAAAATTCGAGTTTGTTTATCCCAAAGGTACTAGACTATCTACCTGGTAAACCAACATATAATCCTTAGTCCTTTTTAGGTACTTGATTATATTCTTTACTACAGTCCAATGCTCTTATCCTGCATTAGATTGATATATGCTAACCATGCCAACGACAAAGCAGATGTCGGGTTTAGTGCAAAGCATAGCATATATTAGGCTTTCTACTGCCAAAGCATAAGGAATCACCTTCATCTTCTCTATCTCATCAGGTGTTTTAGGACAATGATCCTTAGATAGAGTGATTCCATGCATGAGAGCGAGAAATATTTTGTTGGAATCCTGTATGCTAAAATGAGCTAAGATATTATCGATATACTTTGCTTATGATAAGTCCAACATCATTTGTTTTCGATCTCGCAAAAGCTTGAACCCAAGAATGTGATTGGCTTCTCTCAAGTACTTCATATCGAACTGCCTAGATAACCTTACTTTATTCGAAGATAACACCCCCACATCATTTTCGATGAGTAAGATATTATCCACATAAAGTACTAAAAAGACTACCACGCTTCCGTCATGCTTTCTGTACACACAGGACTCATTTGGATTTTGATCAAAATCATAAGACTTTATGGCTTGATCAAACCGAGTATTTCAAGACTTCGATGCTCGCTTAAGTCTATAAATAGATCTCTTAAATTTGCACAGCATGTGCTCTTGGCTCTTTACGATGAATCTGTCTGGTTGTACCATATAGATACACTCGTAAAGACTTTCGTTAAAGAAAGCTGTCTTGACATCTATTTGTCATATTTAGTAATCAAAATGAGCCGCAATGGATAAAAAAATCTAGAAAGACTTAAGCATGGCTACCAGTGAAAAGATTTTCTCATAATCGATCTATTCTTTCAGAGTGAACCCTTTTGCAACAAGCCTAGCTTTGAAAGTTTCAATCTTCCCATTTGTTTCTCTCTTTGTCTTGTAGATCCACTTGCAATTAATGAGTTTTATCCCTTCGGGTGGTTCTATAAGTTCCCACACCTAATTAGAATATATAGATTCCATCTCTGAATTCATAGCATTTTGCAAAAGATTTACATCTTTGTCCCGAAGTGCTTCATTATATTTACATGTTTCGGTATCTAGTTCTGCCGGGATCCTACCAAAAGACTCTCCTAAGAAAATATACCGATCGGGTTGGTGAATAACCCTCTCACTATGATGAGACACTACCAGCATCTGTGTACTAGCAGTAACACGTTGTGCAGAATTTGACCCCTGTACACTATTACCCACATGCTCGTCTGGCATGTTAATAGTAGCATCCTGTTCAATATCTGCACATGTCCCGATAATTCTCCCACTACAGCGAAGCAATGGGATATCAGTGACTTGTAGTTTCTCTTCGTTCTATTGGTATTTTCTCTCATTTTTTCAGAATAATATTACTTTTGGACCTGTGGTCTATAATATAATCATATTCCAAGAATTGGGCATTGGTGTTAACAATGACCTTCTGATCCTTAGGATCAAAGAATAAATCATCCATCATTCCCTTGGGATACCGAATAAAAAAATATACTTCTATCATCGGTTCTAACTTACCCGCATTATCTTTTAGCACATGTGCTGGACACTCCTAAATTTGAATATGTCTCAAACTAGGTTTACGTCCGGTCAACAATTCTATTTGAGTTGAAAGTACTAACTTAGAAAGTACCAAGTTCAGAATATAAGCCGCTGTCTCTAATGTGAGTCCCCAAAACGAATTAGGTAATCCTGAATAACTCATCATTGACCTTATCATCTCCATAAGAGTTCTATTCTTTCTTTTTGCTTCACCATTCTGCTGCAGAATACCGGCGCAGTCAACTAGGATATAATCCCTTTTGACGACAAGTGGTCCCTAAACTCTCCAAAGAGGCACTCTCCACCATGGTCGAATCATAGTGATTTAATACTTTTACCCAGACGCTTCTTCACCTCCGTCTTAAATTTTTTGAATTTCTCAAAACATTCAGACTTACGGTACATTAGGTAAATGTATTCATACCCTAAATCATCATCATTGAAACTGACAAAGTACTTAAAGCCACCTCTAGCCTGGATTGTTATAGGACCACACACATTAGAGTGAACCAGTTCTAACGGTTCTTTAGCTCTATAGCCTTTAACCAAAAAAAGCCCTCTTGGTCATCTTACCCTCTAAGCAGGATTCACAGACTGGAAGTTTCCCACTTTTAATGAATTCAAAAGTCCATCTTCTACTAGTCTATTTATCATTTTTAGATTAATATGACCTAAGTGTAAGTGCCAAAAAACTGTTTGGTTCATTAAAGAAAAAATTTTTCTTTTATATGGTAAATTAGATGTGTTATTCAATTCAGTTAGTTATAGTATAGGAGAGATAGTGGATATAACATACAGATCATCCACCAATGTACTAGAACAAATAAAACGTTTATTTTTTTTAATAATTACAGAGTCAATAAAATGAATAGAATATTTATCCTTTATTAAATTAGAAACTGAAATTAAATTTTTTCTTATAAAAGGTATATAAAGACAATATTTTAAAAGTAAAATCTATTTCTACTAAAACTAAGAGTGACATCTCCTACTGCAACTGCTGTCACTCTAGTATTATTACTCATATGTAGGTATATATTTCCATCAGTGAGCTGCCTGGTTTCTTAGATTCTCTGCAAAGAATTACAGACATGATTAGTGGCTCCTGTATCTACACATCAGGTACTGGTAGATAACACCGCTAAACATATTTCAACCACTAGTGAACAGAAATTACCTGGTCTGTTCTGCTTACTCAAAAAAATCAGACACTACTTTTTTTAATACCCAAACTGGTTACAGTGATAGCACTTACCTCTCGGCCTCTTCATATAATCTTTTGGTCCCTTAACTGCTTTTGAACATGTGCCTCCCTATTTTTGATTCTTTTCCTTCTTCTTGCCTTTCGGATTAGAGAAAGAATCTTTTTCAGCCACATGTACAGAACCTGACTTCCTAAGAACACCCTCGGCTGCTTGAAGTTTTTTAAGAAATTCTGTCAATGAAAAGCTGAGCTTATTCATGAAATAGTTTATGTAGAACTGTTTAAAGTTATCAGGCAATGACTGAAGTATGATATCAACTCGGGTTTTTTCATCAATTTCAGCTGCTAAGATCTCCAGTTCATTTAGAAGACTGATCATCTTCAGAACATGATTCTTAACTGAGGTGCCTTCAGCCATACTTGTATTCATAAGAGATTTTATGACTACCTGGCTAGCATATCATTTTGATCCCCAAATATTTTTTTGAGGTTTATAATAATGTCATAGGCACTGGGTATAGACTGATGCTGATGCTTATGCTGCAAAATATTTGACATGGAAGCTAAAATATAACAGCGAGCCCTTTGATCAGTTTTCTGCCACTTCTGATGGGCTTGAATTTTCTGTTCGGTCGCCTCCTCATCAGGTACTGGTGGACAAATCTTAGACAAGACAAATTTGTAGTCCAAATTTATCATCAGCAGTTAAGACAATGTCTAAAATTCTTTTTTCAGTCTACATAATTTGGTTCCATTAGTTTATTTTCTTTGAGTAATGAAACTAGTGAATTGAAAACTATTTTAATCGTAAAAATTACATAATTGAAAAAAATACCGTTAATTATGATGAGCAAAAATAAATTTGCCAGTAGCTTAGTACCCTGTAAATAGCATGCCTTGATGGGAGGATGTCTATTATCCATCTTTTGTCCAGACATGTCAATTCCTATTAATTTTATTAACTAGGCAACTAACCCTGCCAAGTAAAATTAAATAGTTGACATAATTTCGGTCCAGTAGATAATAGTAGTGACTCAAATGGAGAGGATACTATATATATACAGCAAAGTGTTAACCACCACTTAATCCCAAATCAATCGCTTCGTAATAAACCATTCAGATAAAAAAGTGATCCACACTAACAATTATCTAGAATTATTCCTGAAGGAGGTTTGTACTGGCGCTACCATAATTAATCTGTCCGATGGGGAGGAATGTCTTACTGCTAATACGCAAAATTAATTACATCGCCTACAAACTGGTGATGGAGATCGTGGGATTTATATGTGAATAAATTTTCTCATCCAGTTAGATTTTTAAAATATTTTTTACGGTTATAAAAATTTGTTTAATTAAAATAAATTTATTAATTTCGAAAAGCACACGATCCGAAAGATTCTAAAATATCTTTCCATGTACACGATCCAAAAGATTCTGATTTGTTAAACTATCTTTTCGTGTTTTAATGCGTAACAAATAAAATTACCGATGAATGCACAATTTTTTTTTTTAATTTATAGTTAAGGTATTGATTAAGGGCATTCAAATATTTTATTTTTCTGTTAGACTTTTTTTTGAAAAAAATAATTTATTAAGATTAAATATTTTTTTATTTAATTAATTCAAAATTCGAAATTAATATCTACGTTTTTTGAAGATATCCAATTTTTTTTAAAAAAATCATCTTAAACGTGTTATTTTATAAAAATAAAATATCTAAAAAAATTTCATTTAATTAAAAAAAGCTTAATTTTATTTTTCTTTACAAAATGTCAATTAAAATCAAATTTTCTCGAATTAATTAAATTAACAAAAATAAATAAATATATATCATCCACGCAGTTTAAGAGAATATAAATATAAGATATGTATATATCTCGATTTTATGATCAAACAGAAACTCTGATGAGTTTCAGTCTCCTGTTAAAAGATAACTTGCAATCTTGTAATCATTTTTCGAATCAGCTTCTAGCATCCAGATTGTATCAGGATTCCTCGATATGCAATGTTATACATATACAACACTCTCGAGCCTTGAACATATCAGAAAAGACAAGTCAAAATAGCCCCGAACCACCAGCACCATCGCCGCCGCACACCATCAATTCAGGTAGCTTTTGCCGCCTCTCCTGAACTCCGTTCTTGACGTTAATTTTTCTAAAAAATAGCTCTAAAAAAATACTAGCTTTTTGTAAAAATCCCGATTTGAAAACAACTCAAAAAATAGGTTTTGATGGCCACCGAAGACAGCCCGTCGCCTAGCCTGCGCTGCCGCCTACTTGTTGCCACCCGTTTGTGCTTTTCTAGTGGTGGTTTTGGTTCACGTTTCTTCCTATTTTTAGCACTGATATTCAGCAACATGTTGCCTTGAAGAACGCCTCTAAAAAAGTCCCGAAAAAGCCTTGAAAATAGCTATGAAACTACTGCCTGTTGCGTTAAAAACCGCCGCCTGTTTAATGCTATTTTATGACTAAAAAATTGCTCAAAAAAAGTTCTAAAAACATTTCAAAAAACTATCACAGACGGCCTCGAACTGCTGACGATGGAGGCTATTTTTAATGGTTTTTTTTGGCTGTTTTGGAATATATTTGATGCAATTTTTAATGCAAAAAACTTGCAGAAATTTACCAAAAAAATTGTAGCAAAATTGTGTAAAAATAACCGCGATCCGTGGCTCGTAAACCCCAAAATCACTGCCGGTGCCGCCGGTTATGCCGCCATCTGTTATTCATATTTTCGGATATTCAAACTTGTTCTTAAATATTATAAATAATATTTATAAATAAATAAAAAATTTTACATCAAAAAGCTATGTCCCGAAGGCTCATGTTCGAACTAAAAAAGTTTAAACTATCACGATCAACCCTCGTGATTAAAAAATTAATTAAATAATCATCACTCAACCATTCAATCAAACATGAATATAATGATGGTCATAAAATCGAGATTAGAACGCTTGCAAAACAAAGTTAGCACAGTTCCAAAGCTACCGGCCCCTTGATAAATAGTAAATAAAAATCAAACGGCTCTGATACCAATTATTGGAGGCAAACTGCTAAGACCATTGATTTGTGAATGATTTTTCTCGAAAAAATGAAATTGGACGGATAATCGCCAAAATAGGGTCCAGATAATTTTTTTTGATATCGAACGATAAAAAATAAAATTTGTGCCACCACAGTTAATTTAGATGAATATTTTTTGGTCGATTCTCCAACTACGAACTTTGATTCCTGAGTTGAAACTCCGGTCAGACCTTCTACTGTATTCCCAATGCAATTTTCGAATGTAGTGTGGGCTACGATCCTTCACGAACTGGTACCGCTAGAACTTGGACAACTTTAGTCTTGAAAGTCAACTTATGAAGTTGGTTCAGCCTGCCCGCATATTTATAGGTTTACAGTAGGGACCTATGGAGTAATTATGACAAAGACTTCTAGTAAAATCCAGATACCTTTCTAGCGATTACCGTAAATATACAAACCTCTCAGCGATTTCTGTAATTATGAAAAACTTGCAGTAATTTCTATAATTTTTATAAAATATTAAATTACAGTTTACACCACTAAAGAACTGTAACTGCACTTGTAGCCATAATCCCAAGACCGATTGCATTGAGCTCCTGTTATTAAATGCTTAACTCATATCCCCACGTTAAGATTTTTGATACCCGTCAATTAAATTTAATTACTATTAATTTAATTTAATCTGCATATTAAAATTTCTTAAGCCCTTCCGCTTAATTTATTTGATCGATGGATATTTAAATCCACCTGCAGGGTTTAACCCGATCAAAACTTATAAGATTTTTAAGGGGGAATCGTCAATCCTGAACAATCGAGACGTGAATTCCGTTAATAAGTAATATTCACCGTATAATTAATATCACTATCCAACTTACTGGGACTATAGACCATTAAAAGATCGCACCTTTTAATGAATCAAAATAATGAATATTAAATATACGTAAATCAATAATTATTTCAGAATTAAGAGTTTATGCACTCACAATAACTTTAGGGTGCGAATTAATTTATATAATCAGTATAAAATTAATGACCCCAATGTGATTCTATTCAATACACACAAAGTGTACCAGCACATCGAGTTGGAACAATAGACGACATTATTATTTGTTCATCGTAATTAAGACAAGCATACTAAAATTTTGTGCTACAGTCGTACCGATGGTTTGTCTAATTCCATTTAAACTGTGAACAATAACTTACATTCTGCAAGAACCTAAAATACTAAACCTATAATTTGATTTTTTGTGTGCAAACTGTACTATATGATTTTCAGTATACAACCGTTACAGTTGGAACCAACGCGGGATTTTAAATCTATCATAGGGGTCGACACAAAGTCATTTGGTGTCGACTCAAAATATTTAGGGCTTGGTTCCTCAAGTGATTATGTTGACTCATTTTTTCAATGGTGTCGACACGAATTCTGCATCTTCCTCACCCACAAGGTGATGTCGACTCATGAAGCTTTTGGTGTCAACTCAAGCATTACTTCATTTTTTTCAAGAGAGACCTTCAGTGTCGACTCATATCGTCTTTAGTGTCAATTCTTTTTATTTTGCAAGCTATTGGAATTTAAGTGTCGACTCATCTTCGTTTTGGTGTCGACTCATAAAGTTACAGTCAGTCTCGGTAGTTTTAGAGTTGACTCATTTTGATCTGGTGTCAACTTAGAAAAGTGCAGACGGTCTCAGTTGTTTTGAGGTTGACTCGAAGTCATTTGGTGTCGACTCAAATAGCTTGTTCTCGCAGGGAACCTTTGTGTCGACTCATAAACCTTTGGTGTTGACCCGTTTGAGTTGGAGTCGGGAATTGCCTTGAAGCTCTGGTGTTGACCCATTTAGCTTTAGTATCGACTCATTTTACCCAAAGTTAGGAATCCGATGGATTACTCAGTGTGGACTCAAATGGCGTTGGTGTCGACCCAAAGTGGATTCCGATTCAATACTAAAGGTGTCAACCCAAACTAGTTTGGTGTCGACTCAAATGAGTACCTGAAATGGCTTAGACAAACATATTAAGGTGTTGACTCAAATTCTCAATGGTGTCGGCACAGTTGAGAGCTTCAAACGTACTTAGCCTTTAGGTGTCGACTCAAATATCAATTTATGTCGACTCAAAATGCTCTTTAACAGAACACTTAGTGTCAACCCATTTGATGTAAATAGTTAGCACAAATGGCTTAAGGCGTCAACTCATTAGTCATGTAGTGTCAATACTTACCTTTTTTAAAAATAAATAAATATAATCTTTTAAAATCAATTTAATTAAGAAAATAAAATATGAAATTAATCAAAATCTAATTAAAAAGCCCCTGGGTTAACAATATTCCCTTTTTGATGATTATAACATTTTTTAGAAAATATTTAAAAAGATTTTGGACAAAATTTCTCCCCTTATCTCTATCCCTTAAACAAGTTATGCAATCATATCAATATGACATCCAACAACAGTATAATGCTCATGTTTAAAGAGAATTTGTAAATTTAATTCAAAAAAATTCTGAATTCATTAAAACTTGGGCATTAACTCAAAGTGTTCAAGTGTCTCAACAAGCTCAATACATCAATATGAACAATACTCTTATGTGCAAAATATTTTAGATCCCAACATCAATCACACATGTCAACATTGGATAACTTAATAAGAAATTCAACACAACTATTTAACAATATTAAGGCAAAGGCTGAAATATTTCCATACATGAAAGATAAACACACAACAATATTTCAAAAAGTTATCAAAGTAATTAATCATCCATATGTTCATCCACAGTGTTCACATTCACAAAAACACAAAGCAGAAAATATGTTTAAGGTTACATCTTCTCCTTCACAGCAAAACAACAACAAAACTTCATGTTTTTCTTGTCTTTCTTCTCCTTTTCTTCACTTTCTCCCCTTTTGGAAACATCAAAAAGTCATCAGGGCTCATCCATAAACTTCTTGAAGGCTTCCTTTTATTTTTGCTTTTTCTTCCTTTCATATGCCTTTTCCTTTGAGGAGGCAGCCTTTTTAGCTTTGGACTCTTACTCTTCCATAGCTATAAATGTGGTTTCCAAAGCCAAGTTTGCCTCTCGCTTCAACCGAGCTTCTTTCTCTGCCTTCGTTTCCTTAGGCTTAAACTGTTTAGTCCATGGTTCTTGAATCCATTGTAGATGTTCTTTGACCTTCCTAGAATTCTTCTAGACAGCAATGATGACTCCTTCATCGCATTCCTTCTTTACTTGGTTAAGAATGCCAATGTTGGCCTTCACAATGGATGCTACACTGTCATTCATTGTTTACTCATTGATATCCTAGCATCACAAGCATTTTTAACTTTCCTTTGCAGAGTACGGTTGGTTTTCTCGAGATGTTTAACCTTATTTGAGATGGAGGACACTTTACAACCGATGTCAAAAAGGTCTACATCAGCTTTCGCTTGAAAGGATGCCACAGAAGTAGTCAATTCCTTAACAAGGGAGACAAGCTTAGCAAACTCTTGAGAGGAGGGACCAACTGGCAGAGCAAATGTAGAGGCAACAGAAGGAGGAGGAGGTGGTGGAACAAAGGTAGAAGAGGGGCCTGGTACATCAGATCTGGTCTGAGGAGGGATAGGAGAACCACCATTGAAGGGAACAGGGGAAAGTGTATGACCAGAAGAAGGTTAAAGAGGAGTCCTACGAGATGATGGTGAAGCAGGGGAAGGAGAAGCAAGATTTTCACATTTAGTGGACCAAACACCGTCAACCTTTGAAATTTGCAAGTGTTTCAAGGTGGACTGTCCATATAAGTCATGTATTGAAAAAGGAATCCCCTTTTTAGTGGACAGGTCAACACCAAAATGTTGAAACATATGGGTTAAGTATATGGCATGGTGAAGGGAGGAATTGGACTTAGAATGAGCTTAAAGCATATCTAAAATAAACAGATAGCCAAGATTAAGCCTTTTTCCTTCTAGGATGCTCCACATAAAGAAAACATGCGTAAAAATGACATCACCAAATTTTTCAGATTGAGGCAAAAAATGTGATTGACAAAATAATGCAAAATTCTCATTTAAAGCTTGAGAGAGTTTGCTTCAAGAGGCTTGGAGGGATCAACCTCTTCGAATTCAAAAATTTGCTTCACTGTCTTATGAAAAGAGAAACCGTCAATGGTTCTCTTCTTCTTGTTGTAGGGAACAAATAATCGACCTTCAAGAAGACCAAGGATCTCATTCAAAATCGCAGAGGTTAAAGAAATGTCTACACCATTCACCCAAGTGGTGATGGTTATGTCATTTGGGTCAATGATTTTAAAATGGGCGTAGAAAAGTTTGACAAGAGTGGGCTAATGAGGTTCATGGATTTTTAGTAAATCCTTCCATCCAACGTCCGTGAACCATTCAAAATATTTCATATCAATGGAATCGAAAAATCAAAAGTCTATAGAGAAACCCAGAATTACCTTGCGATTGACGAACGATTAGAAGTATAGATTCTTGAACTTCGAGTACTGGAACTTAAGGGAAGGTTCGATTGAAGCGATAATTGAAGGTCCAACCTTGTTTTTCTTAGATTTCTTCTACTTCACCAGCCTAGGGCTTGACGGCTCGCCGGCGGGCCTTTTGCTTCCCTTGCCCATGGTTTTCGGTGGCATCGATGGTAGTAAAGAGAGGTGAAGAGATGAAGGAGGGATGAGTTAACTCTAGGGTTCGACAGTGAGAAACGAAGAGGGAGCAGATGAACAGACGTTTTGAAAGCGAATGGTTTTGAGCACGATTGAAAAAAAAAAGGAAAAAAATGCCTACATATAAACTCTATGAATTGTGTCGACACTAAATGAAATTGAGTTGACACTTTTCACGCGACGTTGGGGGTGTCCAAAGACAGAAATTGTGTCAACACTACTTTTCAAGGTGTCGACACCTTCGACTCATTGAGTCAACACTCTCCTTGAATGAGTCGACCCAAATTTTGCCGAAAGCAAGATAAACGAATCGAGTCGACACTATATAGCTGGGGTCAACACTTTTAACAAAATGTGTCTATACTATATAGTTTTGAGTCAGCTCTTTCAAGCATGCGTCGACCCTTTTTTTTCTCATTGAGTGGACATTTTCACACATCAAAATAAAGCATGAAAAGCATTAAAATGCATTGAATAGGCACAGTTAGTATAGCAGTTTAAGCATCAATTTGGAGCATATAGCATACCAAATTTTCTTCTGATATAACATAATATTTCTTCATTTAAAGGGTTAGTGAATATATCAGCAAGTTAGTAGTTGGTGCCTACAAATTCAAGTTCTATGTTGCCTTTTTGAACATGATCTCCAATAACCTTTTTGAACATGATCTCCAATAAAGTGATGTCTAATTTCAAAATGCTTTGTTCTGGAGTGTTGTATAGAGTTCTTAGATATGTTTATGGCACTAGTGTTATCACATTTAATGGGAATATGATCTAAACTTATACCATAGTCTTCTAGTTGTTATTTCATCCAAAGAACCTGTGCACAGTAGCTACTAGCTGCAATGTACTCAGCCTTAGTTGTAGATAAGTTTACTGAGTTCTGTTTCTTGCTAAACCATGATATTAAAGAGTGTCCTAGGAATTAACATGTTCCACTTGTACTCTTCCTATCAATTTTACAACTAGCAAAATCTGCATCAGAATAGTCAAATAATTCAAAAACTATTCTTCTAGAATAGAATAATTCTAAGTTTTGTGTACCTAAAACGTATCTAAAGATGCGCTTAACAGCAGTCACATGCGATTCTTTAGGATTAAATTGAAATATAGCAAATATGCATACACTAAACATGATATCTGGTCAACTTACAAAAGTACAGATCCAATCATACTTCTATATCTATTTTCTTCTACTGTTTTACCATTTTTATTCTTGTCAAGCTTTGTTGAATGGCACATTGGAGTTCCCATTGAATTTGCTTTTTGCATATCAAACCTCTTCAACAAATCTCTTGTGTACTTAGATTGGTTGATGAAAATTCTATCTTGTGTTTGTTTGATTTGAAGTTTAAGGAAGTAATTGAGCTCTCCCATCATGCTCATCTCAAACTCTCTCTGTATACACTTAGCAAAATCCTTACAAAGAGTTTCATTAGTTGAGCCAAAGATAATGCCATCTACATATATTTGGACAACAAGCATATATTTTCCTTGAAACTTGATAAAAAGAGTTGTATTAAATTTTTCTCTTGAAAACTCATTTTCAACCAAGAATTTACTAAGCATTTTATACTAAGCTCTTGGTGCTTGCTTCAAACCATAAAGAGTCTTGGTAAGTTTGTAAACATGGTTTAAAAAATAATGATTTTTAAAACTAGAAAGTTGTTTCATAAGAACTTCTTTCGAAATAAAACTGTTAGTATAGTTAGCTATTTTTGGTCTTCGACAAAACTGTCAGAGTCTGTACCCCTATTTTTATTTTATGTTTGGTCGAGGGGTTTGACTAGTGTGTCCACTCTCCTCATCGTCGGACTTAGCACTGGTGAACTTTCTAGACTTCATTCAGCAACCCCAACAAGGTATATGGCCTCACTTGTGCACAATTATTGCACGTTTAGTTTGTTTCCTGCATTAAAAAACTTTTTATGTTGCATGCATGGTTTCTAGGGCTGCTTGGGGCTTAAGCCTCACTACTGCTCGCAGAGCGCTTGAGCACCCCTCAGCGCTCGTTAAGTGCTTAAGCACCTCTCTTCTAGAGTGCAGTGCTTGCTTGACGCTTGAGTGCCTTTTTAACCATCTTTCCAGTGTTGAGCGCTTTTAGGGTGCTCGATAGGTGAGCGCCCCTGGTGCCCCTTGTTTTTCGAGAGGGCAGTGCTCAAGCGCTTCATGAGAACGCTTGAGCCCTTTTAGACGATGAGTCAATGCGCTTGCTAGGCGCTTAAATGCCTAGACTCATTTCATCAACCAATCCTATTTGAACCCTGTTTGATATATAAGCCTAACAATTTCGTCCATTAAGTTTTAAGGATTGTTTTCTAAACATTTAAAGAGGCTCACCTCTCTCTCTAAGTGCATAGCATTTACTCCTTCATTTACACTCTATTTTGTAATAACCTAAGTGTATTTAAGTGCATTAAAAAGTGTTTCAAACACCTTACGTTGTGTATTCCCCATAAAATCACATTTTTCATATACACTCATCTTCACATCATTCACACACTTGTCTCGGTTAAGTTGGAGCCGTCATCTAACAAAGATCGAGTTGTTGAGCTCGTGGTTGCTATGGAATTGATAAGGTGCTCGGGGAGCTAAGTCAAGAAGCAAAGTTAGGTCTAGATTGGGGTAATGGTTGTAATCCCTTTCTCGTTGTGTTTCTTGTACCCTTATTGATTCATAGTGGATTATTGTGTGTTAGTGCCGTGGTTTTTACCTCGGGGGTATACCCTAGGGTTTTCACACTAAATCTCTTGTGTTATTGGTGGATGTGTTTTTGGTTTTTATCTTTGTCTTTAAAAGAACCAAACCTTTTTTTAAAAAGGATAATTAATTTTTATTGGCCTATTCACCCCCTCTAGGCTTAATCCTTCGGCTTTTAGCTTTTTCAATTGGTATCAGAGCGTAGGTTATCTCGTTGTTGGCTTAACCGCTAGAGTTAGATCCTTTAGTAGCCATAACATTGGAGTTGGGTAGAGACGGTACCTCCATCACTAGGCCTCCCTATTTTGATGGCAACAACTATCCCTATTAGAAGGCTAGGACGAAGGCTTTCTTAAATTCTATGGGAATTAGAATTTGGAGATCCGTTCTCTACGGATACGAAGCCCCCACTATTAAAGATTCCACTACCAAAGTTGTTAGGTTGAAAATCGACACCGAGTGGACCCAAGTTGACAATGAGTGTTCCGACCTTAACTACAAGGCTCTATGTGCTATTCACAATGCCCTTAGTCCTAGTGAGTTTAGTCGTATTTCACAGTGTGACACTACTAAAGAGGCATGAGATATCTTACAAGTCATGCATGAGGGCACTCAAACTGTGAAGACTTCTAAACTCCAAATGTTGACCACTAGGTTTGAAGAATTGCGTATGACCGACCATGATACCTTTGACCAATTCTATGACAAACTTAGTAAGATCGTGAATTCCTTTTTTGACCTAGGAGAGCCCCTTTCATATCTATGATTGTTCGTAAAATTATTAGGTTCCTACAAGAGAAGTTTAGGGCTAAAGTTACCGCCATGAAGGAGAGTCATGACATTGACTCTATGAAGGTTGAAGAACTGGTAGGCAAACTTCAAACCTATGAAATCAACCATTTATCCTCCAAGAAAACTTCTTCTAGCTCTAGCAAAGGCATAACCTTGAAATCCTCCCATGTGGACACCCTTGAAAGCAATGATGAAAAAGAGGATGTTGATGAAGAAAAGTTGGCTATGCTTGTTAAAAAACTTCAAAAGTTTGTTAGGTTCAAAAAGGGAAACAGTTCCAACCCTTCCTCCCCCAAGGTATCTTTTTTGAGCAAGAAGTTCATTACAAATGGTAGTGACAAACGTAGTACCTTATTTAGTTCCAAGAAATCCCAAGGGATCCAGTGTCACGAATGCCATGGGTTTGGTCAAACTCAAGTCGAGTGTACCAATACCCGCAAAAAAAAGAAGAAAAAGAGCTTTACAATTACTTGGGATAAGGAGAGTGAGGATGAAGAAACTAATGAGTGTGAATCTGAGGATAAAGTCAATAAATCCAACTTTGCGGTGTTAGTGGCCACCATAGAACCTTTCGACCACTCTAGTTTGCCCATCGATAGTGACTCCTCCCATATAAGTTGTGGCCAAGGTGAATCTCTAGCCACCAAGTCCCTAAATGAGTCTAGTAAAGAAGATGATGGTAATGATGATGATGAGATTGAATCTATCCATAAAGTTTATGATGAACTTGTCAAAGAGTGTCTAAAACTCAAGAAAGATAAACTAAAAATCAAGGTGAAGTTTAGAACTTTAGAGAAGGAAATGAGCTTTCTGAAAAATGAGATGAGTTAAAAGACCATAGAAATTGAGAATCTTAAAACTCACAAAGCGAACTTGTCTGATAAGTTTGCTCACATTGAAAAAGAGAGACTTGAATACCTAGGCAAGTTGACAGTTGCTAAGTCTAGGATTCTTGAACTTGAGAAAGACCTATCTGAATCTAGCTCCATGATGAAGAGAAGTGAAGCGGCTTCTCGGATCACTGAGTTGCCTTCCTCTTTCAGAAATAAGAGAGGTTTAGGGTACTTAGACCCACCTTCTTTAAAACCTAAGACTACAGGTGATCTGAAAAAGGTTGTTTTTGTTAGTGCTTCTAACACTCCCACATCATCCACTCCTCCTAGTCTAGGTATCAAGAGTGAGAGACTTGTTCGTAAGAAAAAGGGTATGTCCACATGTCATCACTGCGGTGCTCTAGGCCACATACGGCCTAATTGCTTTAAGCTCATGAACAAAAGGTCTCTAGAAGTCCTTTGAATAGTCCATCCATCTTGGGAAGATCTATGCATCAACCAAAAGCTCATCTGGCTAGACATGATAACCATATTTTTGATCATCTTAATGACCTTGCCAAACAATCCTCCCATCTTCTTGATGAAGTACACCACTTGGTCAAAGTTGTTGGTAGTTCCTTTCATCTTAGAAACATGAAGCCCATTAGGCCAAGTCATAAGTTTTCTCAACCACCTGCACCTAAGTATAAGAAAGACAACTCACAAGAAGTCAAGTTTTTTACTAAGCAATCTCACTAACATTTTTGAAAAATAAAAGAAAATATTTTCCTTGTTGCTCACATTGCTTTGAAAACTCATGATACTTTCTTGTGTTACTTGGACAGTAGGTGTTCAAGAGATATAACTGGGGATAAATCTTTGTCTCCTTTGAGGAATACCTTGGGGGAAATGAGACCTTTAGAGATGGAAACAAAGAAAAGATCATAGGAAAAGGTGTGATCATGTCCAATGGCCTTCCTAGATTAGAAGAGGTTTTATATGTTGAGGGCCTAAAGGCCAACCTTTTGAGCATAGGACAATTATGTGATAACTTGCATAATGTTCAATTCACACAAAATGGATGTTCTATTATTGACTCTTCTGGTATATGCATTATTAAGGATACTCGATCTTCTAATAATTGCTATTGTATGGTCTCTGATCTAATAATATGCGTAATAGGATATTGCTTGATGAGTTAGAGATGTGACACCAAAGATTAGGTCACATTAATTATGTTGATCTGTCTAAAATCACCGAAAGGGAACTTATTAAGGGGGTTCCCAAGTTGGCTAGTGGTAAGGGCCTTGTTTGTGGTGATTGTTTAAAATGAAAACAAATAAAATGTCCACATAGAAAGACCAATCTTGTTGCTACCATAAGACCTCTCGAACTTTTGCATATGGATTTAATGGGCCCCTCTAGAACCGAAAGCCTAGGTGGGAAGAAGTATATCCTTGTTATTGTTGATGATTACTCTCGTTTTACCTAGGTAGGATTCTTGAGGGAAAAATTCAACACTTTTGGGTGTTTTAAAACCATTTTCCAAAAGATTCAAAATGAAGAGGGTTACTCTATAATCCATGTTAGAAGTGATCATGGAAGGGAGTTCGAAAACTCCGATGTGGAGAAATTCTATGATGATAGAAGTATTAAACATGAATTCTCTGTACCCCAGACTCCCTAACAAAATGGAATTATGGAAAGAAAGAATAGGATCCTGCAAAAAATGGCAAGGGTCATGTTGCATGCCAAGAGAGTGCCTAGAAATCTTTGGGCAGATGTGATTAACATTGTGTGCTATACACTTTATAGGATCTGAAATGGAAAGAAACCTAGTGTCAAGTATTTCAGAGTTTTTGGAAGCAAATGTCACATCCTTAAGGATAGTGAGTCCTTGGCAAAGTTTGACTCTAAGGTGATTAAGGGATATTAGGGCCTATCGGGTGTTTAATTTGAGAACCTCAACCCTGGTGGAGTCGGCAAATGTTGTGGTGGATGACACCACGATAGATGAGTTGAGTTCCATTGATAGTAAGGATGTGTGGCATTTGTTTGAGAGGGAGAGTTCTACCTCTCCCAATGAATCTATTTTTGATTCGTCTTATGATGAACCCGGTTTAGAGAGAGAGGATGTTGATGAGCATGTGTCGAGTAATCAAATTCCACAAGATGAGGAATATCCTACACCTACTAAAGAACCATCCGCAGGGTTAAATTAAATCATCCTAATGACCTTGTCATTGGGAACCCAAGGGATGGCATGCTGACAAAAAGAAAAGCACACATTGAAAATGAAATTACCTATGTGTGCTACGCCTCCCTCTTTGAACCCAAAAAGATAGAAGAAGCTCTTAGTGATGAACATTGGATTATTTCCATACAAGAAGAGCTTCAACAATTTGATAGGAATGAGGTGTGGTATCTTGTCCCATGGCCTAGCAATAACGTCATTCGAACAAAGTGGATTTTTAAAAACAAACGTGACGAAAATGGTGTTGTTGTTAGAAACAAAGCTAGGCTTGTTGCCCAAGGGTATTCCCAAATTGAAGGGATTGATTTCGATGAGACATTTGCTTCAGTTGCATGTCTTAAGTCCATTCAACTCCTCTTTGCTATAGCGTGTTGCCTTTACTTCAAGCTATATCAAATGGACGTTAAAAGTGCATTTCTCAATGGAGACATTAAAGGGGAAGTCTATGTTATGCAACCTAGAGGGTTTGAAGACCCTCACCATCCCTATCATGTTTTTAGACTCAGAAAGGCTCTCTATGGTCTCAAACAAGCCCCTCAGGCTTGGTATGATAGGTTCACATACTACCTTCTAAATTCTGGCTTTGTTCGAGGGGGAGCCGATAGGACCCTTTTCCTAAAAAAAATTGAGGATGACTTACTCATTGCTCAAATTTATGTCGATGACATTGTTTTTGACTTCACCTTTGATCATCACTCTCACTACTTCGGTGATGAGATGAGCCGTGAATTTCAAATGAGCTTGGTCAGGGAATTGAGCGATTTTTTGGGTTTTCATGTCAAACAAATGAAAAATGGCATTTTTGTATCTCAAACTGTGTATACCCATGACCTTGTTAAAAAGTCTGGCTTAGATTACCAAAAAGCAGCCCGAACTCCCATGAGTACGAGGATCAAACTATAGAAAGACTCCGAAGGGAAAAATGTTGATCCCACTTTGTATCGGAGTATGCTAGGGAGCCACTTGTATCTCACCGCCAGTCGTCCTGACTTATCTTTTAGTGTTGGGGTTTGTGCCCGGTTCTAAGCATGTCCCAAAGAGTCCCATCTTACTGCCGTCAAGCGTATCATACGCTACGTTATAGGGACCAAGAGTCTGGGGTTATGGTATCCTCATGATACTAACACGGATCTTGCCACATTTTCTAATGCTGATTGGGCCGAAAATTTTGATGACCGAAAAAGTACCTCGAAAGGGTGCTTTTATTTGGGTAACTGCTTGATTGCTTCGCATAGCAAGAAGCAAAATTGTGTCTCTCTATTCACTACTAAGGCATAATATGTTGCAGCTAGGAGTAGTTGTACTCAATTATTGTGGATGAGAAAAATGCTTTAGGATTACGGGTTTACCCAAAGCACTATGATTGTGTTATGTGATAATACTAGTGCTATCAATATTTTTAAAAATTATGTCCAACACTCTCGCACCAAACACATTGACATTCACCATTATTTTATCCAGAATCTTATTGAAGATGGTGTTGTGACCCTTGAGTTCAATCCCACTCAAGATCAAAAGGCCGATATTTTCACTAAACCCTTGGACTCTTCTAGGTTTGAATCCCTTAAGATGTCTATTGGTTTAATCTCTATGGATTATGTTGTGAGGTTCCTTCTTGCTCTTGGGTGTATCTCTCTTTTCTCAAGAGTTGATTCTTTCTTTGTTCTCTTTGCTTCGGTTTTCTTTTTCTTTTTCTTGCTTTATATTGCATGCTTGTGTTCTTGATTGTGTACTTGTGTGTTTTCCTTTCATTTTTATATCTTGGACTTGGATGAGGTGTGGATTTTTACTCTTATTTTGCATAGCTATTTGATGGATCTTCATGTGTGTCAAATTTTTACTCTCTTGTGATTCTTGCTAGTGCTCAATATTATGTTTAAAAATATAATTCTCATCTCTATGTGCACACACTCTCTTGGAGTATGTTGTCTTGATGAGATAGTAAGGTCGATTTGATCTGATTTCTTTGGTCTACTCCTGTGATGCCCCTTCCTCCGGGTAAGTCGGGACATACATAAATATAAATAAAAAGATATTCTAGCTATTCATTCATATTTACATATCTTAATTATTACATCATAAAAGAGTCCTGAACTGTTCAAAAGTACATAACGATTACAGTTTCACCAATGGTACTTAAAAATTATAAGGGGTGCAGGGAAACTAAACAAAAGAACAAAAATAGAGGTTTCAAATTCTCAGAATGCATCAGTGGGGTCCACATATTCCTGGAACTCACCCTGTTCTTCGAATTCTTCTTCTCTCTTCGGGATGACTTCCTCCAAGTACTCCTCCTCACCTGTGGCACGAATGCCATGAGCCAAAATCGAGTAGAAAAATACTTTAAACCTTCTAACCAACCTCACAACACAAAATTTATCACATCGCATACCATATAACACTTAAGCACACTTTAAAGTCAAAGAGACAGACAAATTTATAGCATGGTAGCAGATGAGTCAATAAACATGCGTATGAGATGCTGTGTATGCAATGCAGATACCCAACCCGACATACACCCATATTGTAACAAGAATTCCACACTGGGAATTACTAAAGTAGACTTTTATGAATAATTGATCACCAAAGCCATCAACGAGCCTTGTTGAGAATTGTAAATGCTTCACCGAGCTTCATGCCACAGCTGTTTTACTCAATGGCAATGGCGTGGGATCCGTACCACCCTCTAGGCCAACAAAATTTAATAATCAATCAGTTAATCATATAATAAGCAGTTTCTCACACCTTAAGAATCGTGATGCCTCCGCCGGAGTCAATCCAAAGTCTAAGCCATTACAATCAGAATGCGAGCGACGAACCCATGGTGCCCAACAATATCCAAAATAAATTATTTCAAACACCGGGGATGCACCCAGGGTGTATAAATCAAATTTGTAACACCGAGGACGCACCCAGGGTGTACATGGGGAATATATCCTAAAATATTTATAAAAATGGCAATTAGGGACGCCCTAAACTTAGAACCAAGAAAGACAATTCAATACAGCCTATTCCAACAACGATTTACATAGATGGATTTCAATATGTCAGGATGCAAGTGATAATACCCATGATGTATAATATGATCTCAAGTGCAACTATCTGTAGCATGGCATCAACTAACATGGCAAAGTTTAATTCTCAAGATACAATTTAAACTTGATGGCATGAGTTTACATTCACTTAAAAACACTAATCAACTAATTCAAATCAATCAAAACACAAACATGGGTCTCACAACAAAAGGTACTCAAACATACACATAGCAACTTTAAATGCCAAATTCAAGTATTAAATTTAAAGTCGGTAGGGTTTTAGGGCATCTAGACTTGGAATCAAGTTATGATATTTAAACACCATTTAGCTAAAAATATTTTATACAACTCTTATATTTAACACTAAGGCCAAAACCTAAGAAAAATGGGTGAATAAAACATTCTAAGCAAAAACGGTTCAGCATTTTCTTCAAAATTTTACTGAAAATAAGCCTCTATTGGTCTCGGTTTTGGGGTATCAAATCAAGTCTAAATGAGCCCATGTTTGGATATGTTCTAGGTAAACATGTCCCCTACAAGTCTCATGAATGGTGCTAGGGGTGGTTGTTTGAAAGAAGTTGAATATATAAGCCATTTTGTAAAATAGGTTTTGTCAGCCATCAAACCCTCAGCAGAACCGATTTTGAACAGAGAGTTTGCAACGGTTTTGAGGGACATTACCGAGGTGTTTAGGTATGGTTTTTGGACAGAATGTAGTTCAATATGTTACCTACAATGTTCTAGTGGACCACGTTTGGAGCAGGTCACTAAAAATAGGAATTTTTAGCTATATAAAAATATGTGGCAGAAGTATCTTTTAAGAGTTGAAACACAATAGAGAGTTTTAAAGGGGTTTAACCTATCAAACCTCAATAGTTTGTGCTCACTTTTGGTGGGTAGTTATATATACATGTTGTCGACAACGTTTATGTTTTGGCCAAAGCTCGGATATCATTGCAAACTAGGGTTTTTGGGTCGGTATTGTCGACTGGTCGGAAAACGACACACTTTGGTAGAATTACAATATCTTGATTTCTACTTACTCAAATGAGTTGAAACCAACTTTGGATGAAAGATAATACAAAAATAAAATTTTGGACATAAAGGACATGCTTAGATCAAATTTCTGTGTGAGTTATGGAGTTCCAAAGATCATGATAGAAATATTCAAGTTCTCAAAAATCAGGTCCTTTTATATTTAAGTCTCCTACTTTTGATATGTCAAGGTTTTGTCCCATTTCTTTGCATGCTTGTGTTTTAGGCATGAATATCAAGGTTCCAAATCACTTTTAAGTTGTCATACTCAAACATAACAACACACAACCACATCTCATATCATTCAAGAACACATCAGCTCCTATTTCTCAACTATAACGCATTTTTGGTTTGTTTTCGGTTCTCAATTTTTAAGGTGTTTAGAGAGATTAATTGAGAGATATTTTGAGTGATATTAGAAATAAGGTTTAGATGTTTTACTTACTTATTTGAGGGTTCAAAGGGTGGTAGGATGGAAGGACTTAGCTTTTGGAAAACACTCCTTGATTCCTCATTGGATCCTTCTTCTTCTCCTTCTTTCTCTTTCTTTTCTCCCAAGTCTTGAAGAACACCTCAAGAACACTCAAATCTGGTTTCTCTCCACTCTTGTCCAAAAATAATGAAGGGAAAAGAGGGTGTTTGGCTTAGTTTATATAGGAAAAGCTTAAGGGAACAAAATGATAACACTAATTACCAAAAAAAAATGATAACATTAAGTCATTTTTTCTTCCATATCACATGGGTTAACTTGACATGGTACAATATTTGAGGGAGATATATCATATTTGGGGTAGGGAATTCGGCTAGGGGTCAGTTTGGGAGACAAAAATTTGACCTCACATCAATCTTGGGGTTTTACCTTGGTTTGCGTGCCATATTATGCAAAAAATGCTTTAAAAGTTAATTTGATATATCTTTTTGGTGTCTTTTTTTACTAAAATTTACTATTTTAGTATGTTTATGATAAATTTAGTATTCTCATGAATTATCATAGTTTTCATAATAATTGATTAAATAGATGTAGTCTTTTAAGTCAAATTATGCTAGTTTGACAAAATATAATTTTTTGACTTATTTTAGTGTGTATGAACTTCAATAATAATTTATTTATTTTTGTTAGCCTATAATATCATATTATTATGTATATTACTTGTTTAACAGGTATTAGATCATTATAATACTTGATTTAACACCATTCTCATCTTTTTAAACTTAAAAAAAAAAGCAAAAAATTACTTTTTGGCATAACTTCCAAGGTGGCCGGCCACTAAGGGATATTTTTATTATTTTTATGTTATTTTATGTTTTGCTACTTAATTGTACTTAAATATCAAATTTAGGGTGTTCATGTGCCAAAATTTAGATTTTTAAGATTTTTTGCTGTACTAGGGACAAAATGATCATTTTACCCTAATTATGAGAATTTTTATTTTTAATTCATTATTTCATGATAATTACTTAATTTAAAATATTAGGAGATTCTTTGGGTGTTAAGATTTTGTTGCTTGGTTTTTGAATCTTTTTAGAATTTTTAGGTCGAACTTAGGGTTTTTGAGTCGAGTTAGAGTTTCGAACCTTTCCGTTCTTTGTGGCCTCGTGGGCTATCCGTCGCTAATACTAGGATCTAAGTAGGGTTGTTACAATCTGCCCTCCTAAAAATAAATTCCGTCCTCAAAATTTCGTATCGTACCTCTATTTGCGAACAATTGGGGATGACTTGTCCTCATTACTTCCTCTCGTTCTCCAGTTGACTCTTCAATTTTCTTGTGACTCCAAAGTACTCGAACGAGCGGGATGGTCTTTCCTCTAAGAACCTTGTCACGTTGATCGATTATCCTTACGGGTTGTTCTTCGAATGTAACGTCCTCATCAACATGGAGTTCCTTTTAATCCAGAATGTGAGCAGAATCAGGTTCGTACTTTCTCAGCATCGACACATGAAAAATGTTATGAAGACTGGCGAGTTGCGGTGGTAGAGCTAAACGATATGATACTTCTCTAACCTTGGCCAAAATCTCGAACGACCCGATGTACCTTGGGGCTAGCTTGCCTTTCTGGCTGAAACGTATAACCCCTCGTCGTGGTCGGATCTTTAGAAATATATAATCTCCAACTTCGAACTGTAGCGGTCTTCGTCACTGGTTAGTGTAGCTCTTTTACCTGCTTTGAGCGGTGATTATTCGTTGCTAAACTAGTCGGATCTTCTAGGTAGTCTCTTGTACAAGATTAGGTCCAAGAAGTGCGTTCTCTCCTGCTTCAGCCCAACAAATTGGTGAACGACACGGTCTTTCGTAGAGAGCTTCATATGGCACCATGCCAATACTGGACTGATAGCTATTATTGTAAGCAAACTCGACCAATGGTAGGTGCCTTTTCCAACGTCCCTTGAAGTCCATGACGCAAGCTCGAAGCATGTCTTCTAGAGTTTGAATTGTGCGTTCAGATTGTCTGTCAGTCTGCAGGTGAAAAGCAGTGCTAAAACAAAGCTCCATTCCTAAAGCAGCTTGCAAACTTTGCCAGAATTGCAAGGTAAAATGTGGATCATGATTTGATACTATAGATAACAGAATTTCGTGAAGACAAACAATTTCTCGAATGTATTTCTAACTCAGGTTTCCAATTTTTTGGACGTCCGAACTAGTTGAAAATGTGCTGACTTGGGGAGACGATCCACGATTACCCAGATAGAGTCGTGTCCTACTAGTGACCTTGGTAGTCTAGAGACAAAGTCTATGGTGATGTGGTCCCACTTCCAGTGAGGTATCTCTAGGGGTTAAAGGGTTCCTCTCGGTCTTTGGTGGTCGGCCTTCACTTGCTGACATGTAAGGCATTTGGCTACGAAACTTGCTACATCCTTCTTCATGCCATTCCACCAATAGTACCTTTTCAAATCTCGATACATCTTTGTTCCTCTGGGGTGGATAGCAAAGAGTGGCTGATGATGCTCCTTCAGGATGTCTCCCTAAGATCTTCGACATTTGGTACGAAAATCCTTTCCAGGTGTGTCAGTTATCCGTGTTTGTTGACTACCCAACCAGGTTTTGATTCCTCCGTGATAAGATGCCTTCAAATAAATTCAGACTCTTGGTCATACTTTTGGGCTTCCACGATTTGCTGACGAAGACTTGTCATTGCCACGGTTAAACAAAAATAGTTCCCATCTCCCGATTCTAATGGTTGGAGTCAATACTCGTTGAGTGTTCCTACCATGTTCCATTCCCTTACTACTTTACCAGCCAACGTACTCATTGTCTTTCGACTAAAGGCGTCAGCCACCACATTCTCTTTACCCGGGTGATAGGCTAAAGTGAACTGATAGTCCTCCAAATATTTCATCCACAGGTGTTGTTTCATGTTAAGTTCCTTCTGGGTGAATAGGTACTTCAGACTTTTATGGTTAGAGAATAGCTCAAACTATTCTCCGTAAAGATTGTGCCTCCGTAACTTTAATGCCAATATCACGGCTTCAAACTCTAGGTCGTGGGTGAGATCGTTCTGCTCGTGAGGTTTCAACTGTCTTGACCCATAGGCTACTACCTTACCATTCTACATTAGCACGCATCCTAAGCCTTCCTTAGACGCATCGCAATACACTATATATCCAACTTCTCGTTTAGGTATGATCAGGATAGGAGGGTTAGTCAACCTTTTCTTAAGCTCCTAAAAAGTCGTCTCACATTTATTGCTCCATTCAAACTTCGCCCCCTTCTATGTCAATCTTGTCATTGGTTGCTCCAGTTTAGAGAAATATTGGATAAACCTTCGATAATATCCGACTAATTCCAGAAAACTACGAATTTCGAAGACATTCTGGGGTGGTTTCCAATCTAAAATAACTTCCACTTTGGCTGGATCCACAGCTATCCCTTATTTAGATTCCAAATGTCCTAGAAATTTTACTTTATATAACCAAAATTCGCACTTGCTTGCTTTAGCATAGAGTTGTGGATCCTTTAACTTCTGCAAAATAATCCTTAAATACTGCTCATATTCTTCTTCAGTTCTTGAATACACCAAAATGTCGTCTAAAAAACCACTACAAACTAGTCGAGGTAAGGCTGGAAAAGCTTATTCATCAAGCTCATAAAAACTCCTGGGGCATTGGTCAACCCAAAGGGTATCACCACGAATTTGTAAAGTCCATATCGCGTTCTAAAGGATATCTTCTGGATATCTTCCTCTTTAACTCGAAGTTGGTGATAGCCTGAGTGTAGATTGATCTTTGAGAAGCAGGTTGACCCTCGAAGCTGGTCGAAGAGATCGTCTATGCGGGACAAAGGGTATCGATTCTTGATCGTTACTTTGTTTAACTGACGGTAGTCAATGCAGAGACGTAAGGTTCCATCCTACTTCTTGGCAAATAATGCTGGTGCTCCCCGTGGCGATGTACTTGGGTGGATAAAATCCTTACTAAGCAACTCTTGAAGTTGGTCCTTTAACTTTTTTAGCTCGGTTGGAGCCCTTTGGTGTGATGTGATTGAAATCGATGCAGTTTCAGGTTGGAGCTCTATCGAAAACTCGATCTCATGGTGTGGGGGTAATCCGGGTTGATCTTCTGGGAATACTTCTTCATACTCACACATAACTCGTGGTAACTCAAGGGTTGATGCGAAGTTTGTACTAGCAAGCAGATGTGTTAATCTTCTTATGAAGTTATTCGATTTTCACCTCTTCGCACTACTCAAGGTTAAGGTTTAGCATCGTTATCCTTGAATCTGCACAGTAGTGCCATCCTCTGCTTGTGCCCATATTTTCTTCTTCTACAATCCATGATAGCGCAATGTCCAGAGAGCCAATCCATTTCAAGAATTATGTCGTACCCGTTAAAGTCCATAACTCGTAAGTTACATGTCATAAGGGTATCGGTTACTCGCAACGTGCATGCTCCACAAACGGAGTCTACCCGTGCTAAACTTCCTAAAGGTGTGATAACACTTAGGGTTTGGTTTAAGACCTCAGGTTCCAAGAACAAAGACTTCATGCAAGCTAAAGATATCAAGGAATTGGATGCTTCAGAATCAAATAGCACTTTCACTAAGGTATTAAATAATACATACATACCTTGTATAACTTGAGTGTCTTCCACCTCCTCCTCTTCCTGCAGGGCAAAAACACGTCCTCCTATCAGTCGATTTTCATTGTTGTTTCTGGTGTTCCCATTCCTTATTCCATTGCTTGAACCTCTTTAGGGTCTCTGATTTTTGTTAAGCAGCGGCCTTCCCTTTCCATTCTACGGGTTAGCTGCCGGCCTAGCAACTTGAACAGGCTGCGGGTATCTTGGCAGTTGATTCTAGGGTTGCCTCCATTATTGGGGTTGGTTGTTCTGATTCCTCTATTTTAGTCGTGGGCAGTCCGTCCTCTTGTGTCCCGGTTGCTGACATTCATAGCAGATTACAGACGTTGTAGAGGTAGCCCTTGATTGCACCTGTCTACTCTCCTTGTAGTATGACTTCTTAGGGATAAACACTCAGTTGCTCCTTACAGGTCCACTAGAGTTGGTTCTTCCCTTCCTTTGGTTCCAAATCTTCCTTGAATCGGCTAGATCAATTTCGGCGAGCAAGGTGGCCCGAACTACTTGACTGTATATGGGGAGCTACAAGCAAATCACCCTCGCTCGAATAGATAGCTCAAAGCCTTATTCAACCTTCCGTGACTTAGACTCCTCATCTGGTACAATGGTCACAGCGAAATGACTTAATTCCTCAAAGCGATTCACGTATTGCATTACTGTCATTGAGCCTTGTTTAAGATCTAGGAACTCATGAACTAGTCCTTGACGAAAGAGGGCTGGAAAATACTTTTCTTAGAACTAGCCTTCAAATTTGTCCCATACTAGAGCTGCTACGTCCTGTGTGTTGTTAACCAAGGACCACCAATAATCCGCTTCCACTTTTAGTAGGTGTGCCACCAAGGCTACTCGATCTACTTCGTCTTGGGCTCCCATTGAATTAAATAACTTCTTAACTGCCTTAAGCCATTCTTCTACTTTCTCTGGTTCTGCTCCTTCTCTAAACGTCGGGGCTCGCTATCTGCCCATCTCAGATAAAAACCACGTTCGGTCACGTATGAGGGGATGGTTGATGTTAGCAGCTAATTCTCTCAAAACTTGGGCTAGTCCTGGTACTTCGTTGTCTACGGGCCTATTAGTTTGTCGATGGTTTGGTCATCTACCAGCCATCTTAAAATTAAAAAGAGTGTTATGGTTTTGTGGATTATTTCAGTTCTTGATTGTTTCTAGTGTTTTGGGATCTTGAGGAGTTAATTTGAAGTTTCAAAATTTCTTATCGAGGCTTTAACTGCAGCATTTTCATTTTATTCCAACTCATAACTAGTATAAGATTTTCAAGAAGTTCACAAAATATGCATACATCACTTAAACAAAAAGAGAAATACAACGCCTACACACTAAGGCCGCAAAAAGATGCGGGTAAAAGTGTCGAACAATCGCCTCATGTTTCCACGTTACTTCACATATGTTATAGCTATGCCATAGCACCTCGACATGCCAAGCATTGGTTGGTCCCATCTGTATCTTGTTAGTTATTACTGCTGGAATCTCCTGGTATATCTCTGAGTTGTCAAAATTAATGGCCGGGTCGAGTGGATCGATGATTCCCCTCTCGTCCTTTGGTTTCTGGTGCTACATCCACTGCGCAGTCAGCATGTCTCTGAGTCGAGCCCTAAACCCCGGGGGAAAATCTAAACAATAGAGCGTCTTGCTATACTTTTCAAGTACTCGTATACGTCCTATGAAACGAGGGAAAGTTTCTGGTTTCCTCCACATGCACATCTTATCCGGGAAGATTTTGGCATACACCTTTTCTCCTACGCGGTACCCTCAGTTGTCCTGGCGATCGAAATATATAGCAGCATCAACAGCTTCATCCTCATCAGACTCAGGGGTAAGTGCTTTAAGCTGGTCATATTGGAAGCAATTGCCCCTTCTTCTTCTTTTTCGTCCTCGTTCTCGTCCTCGCTGTTCACAAAATAGTTAGCCTCATCCTCGCCTTCGCTGGCTTCCTCGGCCTCTCCTTCTTCGTTATCCTGCCACTCTTCTGGAAAAACCCATGCTAAAGGGACAATATCAATTATTTTTGGTTCCTCCACAGGTACTTCTTCTGGGTCTTTCTCTGGATTGAAATCCTCTGGGTCATGTGCCTGCCATGGTTCTCCTGTCGGCTCGGCGTTGGATGCCATCCTAATAGAAAAAGAAACTTAAGGTAAAGATTTTAAGTTGCTAAAATTATAAGTGATAAGTTAATAATATAGACATTCTACAGAGATTTTACACTAAAGAACTTGTAGTCTCCCCTAACCCAAGCCTTGAAGGTACACTAAACCTGAGCTCTGACACCAACTGTGATGCCTCGTCCTCAAGGCATGTCGGGACATACATAAATATAAACAAAGGAATATTCTAGCTATTCATTCATATTTACATGCCTTAATTATTACATCATAAAGGAGTTCTGAACAGTTCAAAAGTACATAACGATTATAGTTTCACCAAGGGTATTTAAAAATTATAAGGGGTGCAGGAAAATAAACGAAAGAATAAAAACAGAGGTCTTGAATTCTCAAAATGCATCAGCGGAGTCCACATATTCCTAGAACTCACCCTGTTCTTTGAATTTTTCTTCTCCTACTGAAATGACTTCCTCCAAGTACTCCTCACCTGTGGCACGAATACCATGAGCCAAAATCCAGTAGAAAAATACTCTAAACCTTCTAACCAACCTCATGGCACAAAATTCATCACAATGCATACCATGTAACACTTAAGCACACTTTAAAGTCAAGGAGACAGATAAATTTATAATAGGGTAGCAGATAAGCCAATAAACATGCGCATGAGATGCCGTGTATGCAATGCAGATGCCCAACCCGACATACACCCAGATTATAACAAAAATTTCACACCGAAAATTACCAGAGTGAACTTTTATGGGTAATTGATCACCAAAGCCATTATCGCGTCTCGTTGCGAATAGTAAATGCTTCGCCGACCTTCATGCCACAGCTGTTTTACTCAATGGCAAAGGCGTGGGGTATGTGCTATCTTTTAGGCCAACAAAATTTAATAATCAATCAGTTAATCATATAATAAGCAATTTTACCCACTTTAAGATTTGTGATGCCTCCGCCGGTGTTAACCCAAAGTCTAAGCTACCAAAATCAGAACGCTAGCGATGAACCCATGGTGCCCAATAATATCCATAATAAATTATTTCAAACACCGGGAACGCACCCAGGGTATATAAACCAAATTCGTAACACCGGGGACACACCCAGAGTGTACAAGGAGAATATATTCCAAAATATTTTTAAAAAATGGCAACTAGGGACGCCCTAGACTTAGAACCAAGGAAGACAATTCAATACAGTCCATCCCAACAACGATTTACATAGATGGACTCCAATATGCCAGGATGCAAGTGACAATACCCTTGATGTATAATATGATCTCAAGTGCAACTATCTGTAGCATGGCATCAACTAACATGGCAAAGTTCAATTCTCAAAACACAATTTGAACTTGATGGCATGAGTTCTAATCATCATACATTCACTTAAAAACACTAATCGACTAATTCAAATCAATCAAAACACAAACTCAGGTCTCACGATAAAAGGTACTCAAACATACACATAGCAACTTTAAAAGCCAAGTTCAAGTATTAAATTTAAAGGGTCAGTAGGGCTTGAGGCATCTAGACTTGGAATCAAATTATAATTTTTAAACACCATTTAGATAAAAATATTTTTTACAACTCTTATGTTTAACACTAAGGCCAAATTCTAAGGCAAATTGGTGAATAAAACATTCTAAGTCAAAACGGTTCAACACTTTCCTCAAAGTTTTATCGAAAATACGCCTCTGTTGGTCTCAATTTTTGGGTATAAAATCAAGTCCAAATGAACCCAGCTTTGAATATGTTCTAGCTAAACATGTTCCCTACAAGTCTCATGAAGGGTGCTAGGGGTGATTGTTTGAAACAAGTTGAAGATATAAGCCATTTTGTAAAATAAGTTCTGTCAACCGCCAAACCCTCAGCAAAACCGGTTTTGGACAGAAGTTTGCAGCTGTTTTGAGGAACTTCACCGAGGTGTCTAGGTCTGATATTTGGACAGAGTGTAGCTCAATATGTCACCTACAATGTTCTTGTAGACCATGTTTGGATTAGGTCACTAACAATAGGAGTTTTTGTCTATACAAAAATGTGTAACAGAAGTGTCTTTTAAGGACTAGAACACAACATATATTTTCAAAGGAATTTTAACCTATCAAACCTCAATATTTTGTACTTCTTTTTGGTGGGTAGTTAGAAATACATGTTATCTACAACCTTTATGTTTTGGCCAATGCTCGGATCGCATTGTAAACTAGAGTTTTTGGGTTGGTATTGTCAACTAGTCGAAAAATGACACACTTTTGTAGAATTGCAATATCTCGTATTTTAGTTATTCAAATGAGTTAAAATCAACTTTGGATAAAATATAACACAAAACGTTAAATCAAGACATAAAAAACATACTTAGATAAATTTTCTATGTTGAGTTATGGAGTTCCAAATATTAGGGCAAAAACATTCAAGTTCTAAAAAATTAGGTCCTTTTATGTTCAAGTCTCCTACTTTTGATATGTTATGGTTGTGTCCCATTTCTTTGCATGCTTGTATTTTAGACATAAATATCAAGGTTCTAGATCACTTTTAAGTCATTATACTCAAAAATAACAACACATAACCACATCTCATATCATTCAAGAACACATCAACCCCTATTTCTCAACAACAACGTCTTTTCGGTTTGTTTTCAATTTTTGATTTTTAAGGTGTGTAGAGAGATGAGTTGAGAAATATTTTGGGTAGTATTTAACATAAGGTTTAGAGTTTTTACTTACTTATTTGAAGGCGCAAAGGGTGATAGGATGGAAGTGTTAGGGTTGTTATACTAAAAACTATAATTTTAGTATTTAATTTTATTTTAATAACATTAATTTTTTATTTTATGAGAATCTTTATGAGTAATATATGTGTATTATTTTTTTAATGTTATGCATGGATGTTCGATATTCTGTATAGTATTTAATCTGGTGTGTAGAGTACAGCTTACACACAGAAGATTAGATTTTAGGTCTTGCAGAATATAAATTTTATGTTCATAGTTTAGACGGAAATGGACATACCTTCGGTACAACTGTAACACAGAGTTTTAGTAGGCCTGTCTTGATTACGGAGAACAGATAATAGCGCCGTTTATTGTTTTGATCCTCTTTGTTAGTACACTTTGTGTGTATTGAACGGGACATTTGGGATAATTAATTTTATACTGACTATACAAATTAATTCACACCCCAAGGTTATTATGAATAGTGCTTATTCTCTTAATCCTAAAATAATTATTGATTTACATATATTTAATATTCGTTGTTTTGATTCATTAGAGGGTGCGATCTTATATGGGTCTATATTCTCAGTGAATTGGATAGCGGTATTATTTATATGAAAAATATTAATTATTGATAGAATTTACGTCCCGAAATATCATAATGACGATACCCCCTTAAGGAAACTTATAAGTTTTGACCAGACTAAACCTATAGGTGGATTTGATTATCCGGCGGTCAAATAAGTTAAGCGGAAAGACTTAAGGAATATCAAGATGTCGATTAAATTAAATTGTCAGTAATTGAATTTAATTGGCTGGTATCAAGAATCTTAACGTGGAAAGAAATGGTAAGTATTTAATAACAGGAGCTCAATGCAAGAAGGTCTTCAGATATGGGTCAGAGTGCAATTATATAGTTCTTTAGTGGTGTGAACTGTAATTCAGTATTTTATAAAAATTACAGTAATTGCTGTATCTTTCCATAATTGTAGAAACTGCTAGTAGGTATCTGTGTTCCATTGGAAGTCTTGCTCATAATTACTCCCCAAGTTCGAGCTGTAACCCTATATATATGCGGGTAGGCTGAACTAGTTTTATATTGATATATCATAACTTGTCTTTCAAAACTAAATATATCTAGGTTCTGTCGGTACGAGTTCTCGATAGTCCGTAGCCCACACTACGTTCGAGGATTGTGTAAGGAAATACAGTAGAAGATCTGACAGGAGTTTCAACTCGGAATCAAATCATAGTTAAAGAATCGATCGACAAAAGATATTCTTCTAAATTAACTTTGGTTGCACGGGTTTTATTTTGATCGTTCGTTGTCAAAACTTTTATCTGGAGTTCGTTTCGGCGTTTGCTCATCTAGTTATTTTTTTTTACCAAAAATCGTTTGCAAAAATAATAATCTTGGCAGTATTGCCTCCAACAATTGGAATCAGAGTCGTTTTATTTTTTATTTTCGATTATCGGGGCCGGATAGTTTTAGAACTGTTGTTAACTTTGTTTTGCAGGCGTTTTAATCTCAGTTTTATGATGATCATTTATTTTTATGTTTGATTGAATGCGTTGATGATGATTAATTATTTTTTTTTCACGAGAGTTAACCGTAAGAGATTAATGTTTTTTAGATCGAATGTGTGCCTAAGGGACATAGGTTTCGATGTAAAAATTTTATGTTCTTTAAGTTTTTTTTCTAGTTTATTAGAAAAAAATAAGAACAAGTATGGAAGAATGAAGGTGGCGGCAACCGGCGGCGTAGCCACAGATTGAGTTTTTTCTTGGTTGCTTCGAAGTTTTTTTTTTTGGATAAAAATAAAAATAAGAAAAGGAAAGCAAACAGCTGCCGCAGCAGCCAAATGCTGCCTTGGGCAGCGGCGTAAACAAAAGTAGCAGAAGAAGTCGGCAGTTTTCAAGCGCAGCTGTTTTCTTTGAATCCAAAACAGTGCTACAGTTTTTCCATCACTACAGCGCAAGCTTCCAAATTAAAACAGTGCTGCGGTGAGGTTTCAACAGCTTTTTATCGCAGCAGTGATTCTCCAAATAGCAGTGCCGGTTTCAACTGTGCAGCGTTTTTTCCATGTTTTTTTTAAACAAAACAATGATCTGGGCAGTGAGTGTTGGAAGTAATACTGCTAAGATCATTATTTTTGTAAACGATTTTTGATAAAAATTAACTGGACTGACAAATGCTGAAACGGGCTCTAGATAAAACTTTTGACATTGAACGATCAAAATAAAACCCGTGCAACCAAAGTTAATTTAGAAGAATACCTTTCATCGATCTATTCTTCAATTACGATTTGAATATGAGTTGAAACTCCTATTAGATCTTCTACCGTATTCCCGTATGCGATCCTCAAAAGTAGTGTAGGCTACAGACTATCGAGAACTCTTACCGGCAGAACCCAAATATATTTAGTCTTGAGAGACAAAATATAATAATCATATTATGTGAAACTGGTTCAGCCAACCTGCATATATATAAAGATACAGCAGGGACCTGGGAGTAATTATGAGTAAGACTTCTAGTGGAACACTGATACCTACCAGCGATTTCTGCAATTATGGAAACACGCAATAATTTTTATAATTTTTATAAAACACTGAATTACAGTTCATACCACTAAAGAGCTATAATTACACTATGACCTATAATCTCAAGACCTTCTTGCATTGAGCTCTTGTTATTAAATACTTTCCATTTCTCCACACATTAAGATTTCTAATACATGCCAATTAAATTTAATTACTCACAATTTAACTTAATTGGCATCTTGATATTCCTTAAGCCTTTCTGCTTAAGGGGTATCGTCAATTCCGATCTTTCGAGATGTGGATTCCGTCAATAATTAATATTTGCCATATAAATAATGCCATTATCCAATTCATCGAAAATATAGACCCATATAAGATCGCACCCTCTAATGAATCAAAATAATGAATATTAAATATATGCAAATCAATAATTATTTTAGGATTAAGAGGATAAGCACTATTCATAATAATTTTGGGGTGTAAATTAATTTATATAATCAGTATAAAATTAATTACCCCAAATGTCCCATTCAATACACACAAAATGTACTGACACAGATAGTCGGAACAATAGACGGCACTATTATCTGTTTCCCGTAACAAAGACAGGCCTACTAAAATTCTGTACCACAGTCGTACCGATGGTATGTCTATTTTTTTCTAAACTGTGAACATAAAATTTATATTCTGTAAGAACCTAAAATCTGATTTTCTGTGTGCAAATCGTACTGTACACACCAGATTAAATACTATACAAAATATTAGACATCCATGCCTAACAAAGAAATGATATATATACATTGCTCATAAAGAATCTCATAACATAGAAAATTAATTTTATTAAAATAAAATTAAATACTAAAAACATAATTTTTAGTATACCAATCCTAACAATCTCCCACTTATACCAAAAATCATACTGCCATACATCTGACTCTCAAGCCCTCTACATTACTATCAAAAGTCTTAACCGGCAAGCTCTTTATAAAGGATCTGGAAAGTTATCTCCTGATGTAAGCTCTATGTCTGACTGAAAATTTGAATTCATGTACCATAAAGGTACTAGAATGTCTGCCTGGTAAACCAACATATAATCCTTAGTCCTTTTCAGATACTTAATTATATTTTTTACCGCAGTCCAATACTCCTGCCTTGGATTAGACTGATATCTGCTAACCATGCCAACGACAAAATAGATGTTGGGTCTAGTGCAAAGCATAGCATATATGAGGCTTCCTGCTGTCGAAGTATAAGGAACCGCCTTCATCTTCTCTATCTCATCAGGAATCTTAGGATACTGATCACTAGAGAGTGATTCCATGCCTGAAATGGATAAACCCTTTCTTGGAATTCTGCATGCTAAAACGAGTAAGGATATCATCGATATACTTTGCTTGTGATAAGCCCAATATCCTTTATTTCTGATCTTGCACAAGCTTGATCCCAAGGATGTGACTGGCTTCTCCCAAGTCCTTTATATCGAACTGCTCAGATAACTATACTTTAACCGTAGATAATGCCCTCACATCGTTTTCGATAAGCAAGATATCATCTACTTAAAGTACTAGGAAGATCACCACGCTTTCGTCACGCTTCTTGTACACACAGGACTAATTCGGACTTTGATCAAAATTATAAGACTTTATAGCTTGATCAAACCGAGTGTTCTAAGATCTCGATGCCTGCATAAGTCCATAAATGGATCTCTAAAGCTTACACAATATGTGCTCTTGGCCCTTTGCAATGAATCCGTCTAGTTGTATCATATAAATACACTCGTCAAGACTTCCGTTAAGGAAAGCTGTCTTAACGTCCATTTGCCAGATTTCATAATCAAAATGAACGGCAATGGATAAGAGAATTCGGGTAGACTTAAGCCTAGATACCAGCAAAAAGGTTTTTTCATAATCGATTCTTTCTTTCTAAGTGAACCATTTACTAACAAACCTAACTTTGAAGGTTTCAACCTTCCCGTCTACTCCTCTCTTTCTCTTGTAGATCCACATGCATCTAATGAGTTTTATTCTTTCGGGTGGTTCTACAAGTTCCCAGACCTGATTGGAATACACAGATTCTGTCTCTGAATTCATAGCTTTTTGCTAAAGATCTGCATCTTTGTCTTGTAGTACTTCATTGTAGTTACAAAGCTTGGTATCCAGTTCTGCCGGAATCTTGTCAAAAAACTCTCATAAGAACATATACTGATCAGGTTGATGAACAACCCTCCTACTACGACGAGGCACTACATGTGTCTATGTACTACCAGTAACAGGCTGTGCAGAATCGAAACCCTGTGTATTTGCACCCTGTTCTTGATTTGCACATGTCCCGATAATCCTTTCACTACGACGAGGGAATGGAATATCAATGACTTGCAGTTCTTCTTCCGTTCTACTGGTATTTTATCTCAGTTCTTTCAGAACAATTTCGCTATTGGGCCTGTGATCTATAATATAATCATTTTCCAAGAATCGAGCGTTGGTGCTAACAATGACCTTCTGATCCTTAGCGTTATAAAATAGACTACCCTTTATTCCCTTGGGATACCCCAAAACAAATCGGATAAACTTGAATAACTCATCATAGATCTTTCTATCTCCATAAGAGTCTTATTCATTCTTTCTGCTACACAATTCTGTTGTGCAGTGCCAGGTGCAGTCAATGGGATGTAATCCCTTCTAATGACAAGTAGTCCTTAAACTCTCCAAAGAGGTATTTTCCACCACGGTCGGATCGTAGTAATTTGATACTTTTACCCAGACGCTTCTCCGCCTCTGACTTGAATTCTTTGAATTTCTCAAAGCATTCAGACTTACGGTGCATCAGGTAAATGTATCCATACCTTCAGTAGTCATCAATGAAATTGATAAAGTACTCAAAACCACCTCTTGTCCAAATTATCATAGGACTACACATATCAGAATGAACCAGGTCCAACTGTTCTATAGCTCGATAGCGCATTTGGCCGAAAAGGGTCTCTTAGTTATGCCAACTTCTAAGCAAGATTTACAGACTGGAAGTGCCTCCACTTCTAATGAACTCAAAGGTCCATCTACTACTAGTCTGTTTATTTATTTTTTATTAATATGATCCAAGCGTAAGTGCCAAAGAAACATTTAGTTCATTAAAGAAGGAAACTTTCTCTTATATAGAAATATAGGTGTATTATTCGTTTCAGTCAGTTGTAGTATATGAGAGATTGGAGTAATAATATAAAGATCATCCACCAATGTACCAGAACAGATAACTAGTTTATTGTCCTTAATAACCACAGAGTTATTAAAATAAACTAAATATCCGTCTTTAGATAATTTAGAAACGAAAACTAAGTTTTTCTAATGGCAGGTACATAAAGATAATCTCTCAATATTAAATCCCGATCTATACCAAAATTGAGAGTGATATCTCCTACTGTAACTGTTGTTACGTTTATATTATTTTTCATTTGTAGGTAATTCTCTTCATCACTAAATTGTCGAGTTTCCTAGAACCCCTGAATGAATTGCAAATATGATTAGTAACTCCTATATCTACTTACCAGCTACCGACAGATAATACTGCTAAACATGTTTTAATAACCAGTGAACAGAAATTACCCTGTTTATTCTGCCTTTTGAGAAATACTGGATATAGCTTTTTTTCATGCCGGGTTTGGTTGTAGTGAAAATATATGCCTTTCAGCTTTTTCATACCACTCTGTGGCCCACTAACTATCTTGAAAATTGTGTCTCCCTGTTTCTAAATCTTTTTCTTCTTTATGCCTTTCAGCCCAGTGGAAGAACCTTTATAAAAAACAAACACATTTTCTGGTATTGAAGGAATACCATTTGTAGTTAAAACTATATCCAAGTTATATTTTCAGTCAA
>JAULJZ010220496.1:0-17770 GCA_032270985.1 Heliamphora pulchella
CCAGCATTAGGGATAGGAATATCCCCTTGGCCAACAGCACGGCCACGGCCTCGACCACGGCCTCGCCCTCTCCTCGCTAACATCACGTCTATATGAAAGCAAAACAATACATAAGACGCAGCACATTGCATGAACATAAACGCTAAACACTTAGCATGCTAACACATAGCCACATAGGTTCATGCTAAACAAACCCCACATATCGAGGAGAATCGACAAGAATGACGCATCAATCTGGATAATCAACTCAGATTTTCTGCTAGAAATCACGTCAGCTAAACGGGTTTCTAACTTGGCTCCCAAGTTTGTTAACCCAAATGCCCAAAGGCAAGACGATCACTCCTAAGATTCAACCCCTATGCTCACATATACACATCATTCATGTATGACCCGTATGCTATCACGTTTATGTTATCAAAACATCTAAACACATGTAGTCAAGCACACACAATCAATCTCACACGGCGATGCAACCTCTTTCCACGGCTCATAGATATTCGAACCCAGAGCTCTGATACCAAGCTGTCACGCCCCAAACTTTAGGCCACGTGAAACACCACAAATAAACAACCACAACACCCTGTCCGAGAATACACTCTCAAAATAAACATACATGCATTGTATATAAACGTCAAACGGCATACATTATAAGGCTCCAACGTCGAGAAACATGTATTCAACATACATGATACAAATAGAAATAAAAAGGAAGACTATAGCTCTTCTACTGCTCCGACACCTCCAGATCAACGTGCATGACTGGTACCTGAAAATATTTTATCTCACACCGTGAATCAAGGCTCAGTAGAAACTAGACAAACATGCAATATAAATAAAACATGCTAGAAAATTAAAATGCAGGTTTAGACTCTCTTAGGCTCTCTTTCAAGCCTTGAAAATGATTTGAAAACGATTTTAGATCACGACTCACAAGAGCCATTAAAAATAATTTTCACAAGCAATGGGAAAGCGAGGATAAAAACTATTTTTTTGACTCATCAGAGCCTTGAAAACAATTTCAGTATTACGACTCCCGTAGGCCGTTAATATAGTATTTCGACTCCCGTAAGCCGATAATACAGTTTTAAAAAAATTGGTCTGTCCATCCCAATATGCAATACATGCAGTCCATGATACATATAGTAGTATGCCACACAGGCAAAGGTCGACGCCTATGAGCCACGCCTCCTACGAGCCATAAATGCAACATAGACAGAATTAAATCGACTCTCCCCTGAGCCTCAACAGCAGGTATACACAAACATCAACTCTCTCCCGAGCCCTGACCACAGATCGATTACATACAAGACATATATCTTCTCAGACTTTCACCGAAGGACCCTTATCCGCCCCACTACACTTTATCGACCAGAGTCAACAGATATTTTCACAAACTTTCACTGTAGGACCATTATCCGCCCTCATCACAAATCTTCACGGGCTTTCATCGTAGGACCATTATCTATCCTCCATATACACAATGCAACACGTGCATATAAAATAACCGTTCACGATCACAAGGACAACATAGGACAACATACCCGTCCTACAACATGCGAGAATAAAACTAATCATAGTTCTATAAACATAAGATCACGTATGACCACGACGTTTCACATACAACGCCAAAACCACGTAGATTATCCACATAATCCGTACATAAATAAATTAGAGTTATAAATACACATAACCAGATAACCCCACAGCATGATGCCACCCGTCACATAACCTGACACGACATCACATGCCACACATCCGGCATTCGATACCCGAATGACCCATCCACAAACCGGGACCCGCCCACACACCGGGACAACCAACATCTAACCCGGAGATCAACACCTGAACCTCCCTCAGACTGATTCTCACCAGAACTAAACCTTAAGACCGAACCACGGACCTACAAGTTTCGAACATAACCAACACGCACACAACTCCCAAAACCAACCATGCACGTCAACTCCAGGGCGGCATCTATACGGAACTGCCGAGGCCACAACACAACCCCCAAACCATCACACGACCAACCGAACCCCAAAAGGAACCCACAGGTATTTGAATCGACTAATTCTCATAAATTAATCAATTGAATACCATAGGACGCCATTCGAAAACCAAGAAACCAACCAAAACTACAAACACAACACTACCCAGGTTCAGTCGACCGAACCCCACGGTCCAGTCGACCGAACAACACACTGGAAAATCACAAAATGCCTCAAAGCACAGTTTAGTCGACCGAACCCCATGGTCCAGTCGACCGAACTAAACATCCCAGGTTCAGTCGACCGAACCTCATGATCCAGTCAACCGAACCCAAGCGAAAACTGTTTTTGAGCTACGGGTTTGGCCCTCCAAATCCCGATTCGAAGCCTGCAAACTCCAATCCAGCATCCTTAAACATCTACACGCCCAGGCCTAACACCAAAATCACGAAAGAAACTCCCGACACCCGATTCCATCCACCAAAATCAACGCAAAATCAGTTTTTAACCCAAAAACCCAACTTGATTCAAAATCAGATCTACAAAGATCTAACTGTTAAAAATACACACGATTACACGTAGCACCCTTATAAAACATACAGGTCTAGAATCCTACCTCGATGAGTTCAAAACTTGACGTCTCGATCCACGTCCCAAATCGAGCTTCATCAGAATGGAATTCCATCTGGATGAACGCGTAGACCACAATGCCAACAACAAAGATCGGTAGTCTGATCGTCAAAAATCGAGCTCCGGGCCCCCGAGAACATAGAGAGAAGGCAGAGAGAAAACAGGAAGCTTGTTGGAGAAGTTTTAAAAAATATTTTTTGAAAATATCTAACTCTAGATATTTATAGGCCTCCAAAATATCTTTTTTTTTTTAATTTTTGAAATTCGCCCCACAACGGCACACGACCCCGGGAACCTACCCCACATGCATATTTAAGCCCAATCATGCATCAAAAGCAATAAAAACATGCTCAAACGAAAACACGTAACGTGCATCCAAAAATGCCGGAAAAAAAATGGGTCAGGGTCTCACAGAATTTTTCTCGATGCTCTTGTTATTTTACTTTGTTGTTTCGCTTAATAATTTATTTTCTCTTTATTAATATCAAAGTTGATTGAAGTTAGTATTCTTTTATTATTATTTTTATATAGATTATTTTTTAAAAAATAAAATTTAAAATTAAGTATTAAAATGCATAAGCAATTTTAAGAAAAAAATACGAGTTCTCCTTTGAGCTATAATAATAAACACCGTTATCTTATTAAACTTTATTACCATTTCATAACTTTCACCCCCCGTACTTTTTTTTTGGTTATATATCTTAAGATGTTTTTAAGCTAATTTACGTGCACTTAGACTAAATCTCTTGTAGATCTAAATTCACCGTTCATTAGTGGGAATCTAATTAAAAACGAGTCAAAGTTTTGTAGGTATGGACCAGTTCCATAAAAATTAATCGCACCTAAAAAGTCTTAAACCTAAAACTTTTAGAGAGAAAATACCAAATTTTCAAGTCTCTTAACTACCACAACAATCCTTGAAGGGAACAAACTTTATTCATACTTGTTATACAAATCACATGATAAACATGAGATTGCCAAAAAATAGTCATCATTGCATTATTGTTTTAATAATAATTTTTTAACTTAATTTATGTTGTTTGTTTTAATTTTAATAAATATTTTTTGTATTCATGCCATTTTTTTCTTTTTCTACTCTTTTCTTGAAAATGAACTAAAAAAGTATAACAAATTTAATTAAAACTGTTAAAAAGTAAAAAATAAGACAAATTAACTAACAAGTCGCCTTTGTTGTGTGTTCTTACTTTAAACTTTTGTGAATTTTTTACTTTTTTAATTTATTTTCTTTACCTTTTCAATTATTTTTATCAAGATACAAAAAAACTAAATAAAGATAATAAAAAAATCAAAAATAATAAAAATAAATCAATTATATTATTAAAACCTGAAGAATTACTGCAATTCTTCCTCTATTGTGAGACCCGATTTCGTTTATTTTTCGTTATATATATATTTGACGTGTTTATTTTTGCTTATGTGTCGTAGAAATACATGTTGGGTTGAATTCCGGGACCGTTGGGAGTTGTGGCGCGTTTTTGTTTTTAAAAAAAAAACAAAAGAAGAAGAAGAAGAAGAAGATATTTTCGTGGCCTATAAATATCTAGCATTTAGATATTTGTGGATATATTTTCAAAAACTTGGAGGTTAAGTTTCTTTTATTCAAACCAAAACTTCTGCCTTCTCTCTAGATTTTCTTAGGGCCCGAACTTTATTTTTGGCGATCAAGTAGCGGATCCTTGCTATCTACACCGAGGGCTACGCGTTCATCCGGAGGGAATTTTATTTCGACGAAGTTCGTCTTTTCACGTGATTCGAGACGTCGAGTTTTTGACTCATCGAGGTAGGATCTTAGACTATCTTGTCTTAAAAGGTGCTACGTACAATTATGTATATTTTTACCATTTAAAAATACATGAAATGTTAGTTTATGTTTCAAAAAGTTGGATTTTGGTTCAAAATCACTTTTGGTTGATTTCGATTGGATGAAAAGGGGCTTTGAGGCTTTCTTTTCGGTGATTCCTTGTTGTTTTGGGCTTATGTATGTCCATGGGTGAAAAATGGGTGTTTGGCTGGTTTAATTTGGGGCTGAGAAGTTGTTTCTGTAGCTTAGATTTACTTTTTACCATCGCCAGTAGCTTGTTCTGAAATTTGAGAATTTTAGGTTTTTGTGTCGACACTTTTTTTGTTAGTGTCGACACTTTGTTGTTTGTGTCGACACTTTTTCTGTTAGTGTCGATCCTTTTTTCCTCTGTGGTGTTCAGCACGCTGTGGCTGTTTATGTTGAAACTCTTTGTTCTTTTGTGTCGACACCTTTTTCTATTTGTGTCGACACCTTTTTCTGTTGGTGTCGACACTTTTTCTGTTGTTGGAGTGGAGCTTTCTATTATTATTTGTGTCGACACCTCTGCTGTTTGTGTCGATGGCTTTGCTATTTGTGTTGACACCTTTTCTGTTTGTGTCGACACCTTTGCTGGTTGTGTTTTTTTGTTTGTGTTGACACCTTTTTTGTTTGTGTCGGCACCTTCATCGTTTGTGTCGACACCTTTTCTATTTATGTTGACACTTTTTCTGTTGGTGTTGACATTTTTTTTCCTTTGCATGAGAAGAAGAGTTTTAAGATTGGGGTGAGTTCCTAGAGCCCGTAGGTTCCTAGAATGTGATGTTTGCCCGTGGTTTTCAAAAAGAAAGGAGATTTGGAAACGATGGAATAATTTGAAATGTTTTGTTTGATCTCCATGTTGATGGATGGATCTTTATACATGTTGATGTATAAATGTAGAAATATTTTCGTAGTCGAGCTACGTATCAGTTTTAAATGATTTCCATAAATATACCGTAACAGTTGGTGTGTTGAGTTGGGCTTCTATTGCTCCTCGGTGAAAGTCCAGAAACGTGCGCAGAGTAGGTCCCGTTCCTTCGGATTAATCCCCGTAAACGAGTTGGTGGGTGCTTATTTCACTCGAGTTTTGGGCCCGTAAACTAAGTGGTTACATTGTTGTAACTCTGTATAGAACTTGTCGTTACCTAACAGGTCTTAAATGATTCAGGACTAAGTAACGGGCAGGAGTCTATGGTTGTTATCTTTGTCTTGAGTTGACAGAGTCGGTACATAAGAATCATTTTATCTCATTTTGCTCGGCTATGTACCCGGTGGAAAAAACTGTTTTGTTACTATTTTCCTCTAACTGTGATATCTACATGATTGATATGCATAGTTTTAAAGATAAAAAATTTATGATTTTTGGGAGAAAACCCTTTTTGACTCCTGTGGTTGAGTCGGCTTATACTATAATTGCATAACCTGCATTATGGCTTTATAGTCTTTCCTATTAGGCTTTAGCTCACGATGTGAAATTTTGTACAAACCTTTTTCAGGTGAAAAATGATTATGTGGAGTTAACCTAGAGATGCCTGTGGTGGCGGAAGACCGGATGGAGTTTTCCTTTCGTTTTGGACATGTACTTTTACATATGATGTCTGTTAGGCGAGTTTTGTACGCCTTAAGGCGATATACTTTATGCATGTATGGACATCATGTATTCTATTTATGAGAGTGAACCTTGGGTACACCTTTTTATTCCAACTGTTAAATAGTTTTGTGTTGAGGGTTTTTCAACTAAAGATATTTTCAAAATAGTGTTTTGGTGGCTTTTCACGTGACCCTGGGGTTTATGTCGGCAGGGACCGCTCGAGCGGTGGCCTGACCGCTCGAGCGGTGACAGCCTGGCGTGAAATCTATATAGCCTGGCAGCCTTGATTTTTGAGCCACAAAATATCTTTTTTTAGTTCTCTTCTCTCTCTACACCTTTTCTCTGCCTTCTCTCTACATTTTTGGTTTGCCCGGGGCTAGTTTTTAACGTTTTGTTTGCGGATCCTAGTTATCCACCTTGTTGGCTTCGTATCTATCCGAACGGATTCTCGTTTTGATGAAGTTCAATTTTGAGCCATCAAGTTTTTAACTCTCTGGAGTAGGATTCTAGACTCTACTGCTGTTAAATGGTATTATATGTAATTGTATGTGTTTTCGCCGGTTAAAAAATACCTTAATTGTTGTTTTCATGTTAAACCTTGGTTTTGGGTAAAAAGTGTGTTTTACATCTTTCTTGGTTTATTTCATGATTCAGATGTGTTGATATCCGTGGTTTTCAAAAGGAGGTTTGAAAACGAGGTGTTTTGTAAAAATTATGAAAAACGTGTTTTTAGAGGTTTGGAGCTAACTCTCGGGGTTGAGTCTCATCCTTTTAACGTTTTGTTGGAAATGGTTGTTGATCTCCATGGTTAATGGATTTGATCATTTTATACATGTTGATGTATAATTATTTTACGGGTTTTCGTAGTTAAGCTACGATGGGTTTTTAAATGAATTCTATAGATGTACCGTGACAGTGGGTGTGTTGAGTTGGACTTCTATTGCTCCTTGGTGGAAGTCCGAAAATGTGCGCAACGTAGGTGCTTTGTACCTTCGGGTTAATCCCTGTAAATTAAGCAGCGGGTGCTTTGTACCCTCAGGTTTCGGTTCCGTAAATTAAGCAGTTACGTTATTGTGACTCCGTATAAAACTTGTCATTATCTAGCAGGCCTTAAGTGGTTCAGGACTAGGATAATGGGCAGAAGTCTATAGTTGTTATCTTTGTCCCTGTGTGTAGCAGAGTCGGTACATAAGATTTTATTTTTATCTTATTTTTCTCGACTGTGTGTTCCGAGTGAAAAATACTATTTTATTACTGTTTTTTTTAACCGTGGCATGATATCTGTTTCATTGGTATGCATAGTTTTAAGGATAGAAAACTGTGGTTGTTGAGAGGAAAACCTTTTGGCTGCTGTGGTTTAGTCTTTATGCTTATGATTGCATAACCTGCTCTACAGCTTTATAGCCTGTTTCTATTGAGTTTCGGCTCACGTTGTGGGATTTTGTTGTAAAACTATTTTTTCAGGTGGACTTGAGGAGTTGACCTAGATGCCCGTGGTGGTGGAAGACTTGCTGTAGTTTTCTCTTTTTTGAGACATGTAGTTTTACATGTGATGCATGTTTCTAAAGGCGAGTTTTTGTACGCCTTGAGGCGATATATTTATTCATGTATGAAACTGTTTGTTTACTGTTTATGAGAGTTGAACTTTGAGGACTTTATCCAAATGTTGTATATTTTGAGCTGATGGTTTTCCAACTGCGAACCTTATTTTCTTAAACGGTGTTTTGGTGGGCTTTCATGTGACCCTGGTGTTTGGGGTGTGATAACTTGGTATTAGAGCTTTGGATTCGAATACCTAAGAGTCGTGAGAAGAGGGTACATCACCTTGTGAGGATGTGAGTGTGCTTGATTGCCCGTGTTTTAGCGGTTTAATAACATACGCATGATAGCCTATTCAGCATGATAGTGTGTATACATAGGTATGGAGGTTGGACCTTAGGATTGATTAGTCTTACCTTTGAGCATTTGGATTAACAAATTTGAGAGTTAAGTTAGAAACGAGGTTTGCGGACGTGATTTCTATCAAGGAATCTAAGTAGGTTGTCCAAAGTGAAGCGTCATTCTTGTTGGTTCTCCTCGGTATGTGAGATGTGCTGACATGATCTTAAGTGGCTATGTGTTAGCATGCTTATGTGTATTATGTCTTTTACGTTAGCAATAACATGTTGTATGGACGATTATCCTGTTATGTTGCTTTCGTATAGAGTTATGTCCACACGGGGCGAACGAGGCCGTGGCCGTGGTTCTGGCCGAAGGAATGTTCCAGTCCCAGATGTTAGGGATGTTAAACAAAAGATCCCCTTGATGGCAAATTGGGCCCAACCTGGGAGAGCTTGTACAAAGTCACATCGATTGCAGGCACAGGAGCATACAGGCTTGAAGATTTGGAAGGAAAGCAGATCTCAAGGCCTTAGAATGCACAGAATTTGAGGAAGTTTTATCATTAAAGCTCCAATTGTAAATATATTTTCTGGATAATGAATGAATGAACCTTTCTTAGAAGCTCATGTGTACAATCTTAAGACATCTCAAGAAAGCCATAGCTTGGCTAGGCAGTAAAAGTCCCAGTTGACTTCAAGTCAAGTCTGGGCAGGAAAACTCTAGCTCGGCTAGGCAGTGAAAGTCCCAATTGACTTTGAGTCAAGCTTGGGCGAGAAAGTCCTAACTCGGCTAGGCACTGAAAGTCCCAGTTTACTTCGAGTCAAGCCTGGGCAAGAAAGCGCTAGCTCTGCTAGGCAGAACGGCTGGGCAAAAAGAACCCCCGTAGACCTCGAGTTAAATCTAAGAAGAGAGTCGATCAATAAATTTCCATGGTGTAATTTTTAGATTTCTACATCTCACCTAGCTCGGCTTGATAAGCTGTTAAGCTCGGTTAGGTACTTAAGACCCTTTCTGGGCGCAAGTTTCCTAACTCGACTATAAATGTTTTCTAGCTTGGCTATTCTCTAAGCGTTCGGCAGAACTACAAGATCACTGTGAATACGAAACATCATAGCTCGGAAGGATAAGAAATATAATTAAAGTTGGCCGACCACACAAAGTGTGATTAGGCCAAGCGTCATATACTTGTATCAACATTAAAAATGAAGCAAGAATAACTACAGGACATTGAACAAAAATACTTCATTAATGAAATGAATTGTGTACAGAGCAAGAGCATGTTGACCTCACAGATGAAACGAGGCCGTGCAATGCAAACTTAAAGAGAAAATTCTAAATAAGAAGAAAGCAAAATGGATGAAGCTTAGGCGGCTTGGGCTGGCTGAAGAGGGGCATCATCGGCTGCCTGGTCCTGCACGGGTTCCTCGTGGTGTTCCAAGACGGGCTCCCCGTGGGTAGGTACCTCGAGACCAGTCTGCTCTATAGCTCCACTTCCTTGCTCTTCCCCGTCATTCTCGGGCTCGTCGTCCTCGAGGGCAGATCGATGGGCTCGTTCAGATCGGCAGCTCTGGTCTCGTGCCACAAGGGCTCGAGTTCTTCGTATTGATCTGCTTGCTCGGGAGGAGGAGGAGGCGGTGCTCGATCATCCGACTGGGGAGGAAACGGAGCCGATGAGAGGAGGGCCACATCCACAACTGTGCCTGGAGGTGTGGCCTGCCTAATAAGATGAGCCAGGTGGGCAAGGAAGGGAACTCCAGGCTACAGCCAAGGCACTTCCCTATGGAGGAAAGAGTCCTCAGGAACTGAGGTGGCTTTCAGAGCAGCATCCCACCCCAGCTTGAATAAAGGGTTCTGTAGGCTCTGAACCTGGGCCTCGTACACGTTCCCAGCAGCATCGAAGCCCTCGTTGTACTTGGCTTGAGTGAATTGCTGGTTTTACTCCTTCAGGTCGGCAACCGTCCTGAGTAGTTCGTCCTTGGCCTTCTGTGCCTCCTCAAGCTGCCTAAGGACGGAGGCAAGGTTGGCCTCGTACTCCTTCACCGAGTCCAGAGCTCGAGTGGCTTGGAGCTCAGCGTCCTCTTGTGCCATCACGGCCTCTCCAACCTGAGCTTTGAGGACCTTGTTGTCTTCCCTGACTTAATTTCTCCTAAAAATGACTGCAGCATTCGGCAGCCTCAACGCCCATCTGCAAGCCCTGCACAACAGAAGAGAAATTAGCTCGGATGGATAAAACTAAAAATTAACAAATAAGTTAAAAGTTCCAAGTGTCTAGAGCTTAGTTTCTTGACTTACCACTATGATGTGCTGTGTGGCTTGCTTCGCGATGGAGGCGTCCAAGATCTTTTGGTATTCAGCGTTGTTCCGTGGAAGACAAAGGCTCTTGGCCAGAGCCCACGCCACCTGGTGGTTCTCCTGCACCGAGTCCCGAGCGGTAAGGGGTCTGCCACGGCAGGCGGGGGAGAAAGAGAGAGGCGCGAGTACCTCGGTTGCTTTGGAGCTTTCCTAGGCAGGGCGATAAGGAAGGACAAATGGATCACCCTCAATTCACCTCCTGATTTGGTGGTTGGCGACCTCTGAGGCCGTGCTCCTCCTCTTCTACTGTCTCGGAGGGGGTGAAGGAGCTAGAGGAGCTAGAGGGACGTTGGGTGTGGTGTCCGGCTCAGAGGCCGAGGTGCTCAAGATAGTCGTTGGGGCCGGCAGTAGGCCTATCAGCAACGATTGCTACAGGTCCCCGAGCAGGAAGTTCACCAGATCCTGTTGAGCCATATCGGGAGCTCTTCTTGTGGAGCCTGATCAGTTTGAGGACGTCCTGGAGGTGGTTGCCCAAGATGTAGAGGTCCCCGTGCTCGGATGAGCCTCACCCTCGGTTTCTTCTGGTCGGCCCTCAACAGGCACTAGACGGTGTCCTAGCTCCTCTGGGCAGATGAACTGGCCTTTGAACAACCTCCTAAAGCTACGCACAGCGTGGTCCCAGTCGAGTACACACTGTAGATGCGCAAAATTGATTCGTCCATCCCTCTTGTCCTTTTAGTCTCGGATAGCGGTGGTGTTGCAGTAAGCACCTGAAAGGGAATACATTAGTCTCAAACAAATAAACAAGTAATAACGAGCATTATTTAGATGAAAAGTTAGAGAAAGGGGCTCAGGTACCTGGGGATCCCAGCCTGTTCGGGCAGAGCCGTGGCCGGGGATCTTCATCTCTAGGGCCGAGCTGCCAATTCCCCCCGACCACGATAAAGTCCACCAAATCCCCTTTGTGGGAGCTCTTCAGCTCGAGTACTATGTTCCCGCCTTCCTTGGCCTTTAGATAATACTTATCCTAGCCCTTTGATGTCTCAGCGATGGAGTAGCAATACTGGATCTCTCAAACACCAAGATTGATGCCCATGTAGTGATTCAGTAAAGCTACTCCCATCAGGATTGAGTAGACATTTGGGGTGAGCTGCACAGGGCATAGCTTGTAGAAGGCGAGGGTCTCCCTCACGATGTTCGGGAGGGGGAACTCCAACCTGGACTCCAGAACAGTGACCAGGGGAAATATGGCAACCCTGGGCTCCTCTGTAGTCCAAGTCTTGTTTGCACTTGCCTGACGTATTGATACGTCATCAGGAATGGCCCTAGCTCAGCAAAGCTCGACCAAAGCCTTAGGAGTATCAACATATCGAGCAAGTCACCCCATCTCATCTTTAGGGGTTAAAAAAAAGAGAGAGAGAGACAAAAAGGAGGGGGCTAATGTGAGCATGATTGTTCCAGTCTTCTGTGCATTATGTGTATATATACATATATAAATGTATATGCATGCATATGGATGCATATAATTTATGTGCGTATATCCTAATGGCCGCCGCTGCTGGCAGCGATGACTGTGGCGCCAGGGCGTGGGAGGCGTGGACAGAAAGCCCAACCGCCACCCAAGTTTTCGCCACCACCACGGCAACGACGGCGGTGTCGTAGAAAAGTAAAACAGAGAAAAGGTAAGTTAAGTACCTTAACACAAGAGATCTCTGAAGGGCGGAGTTCACCAGAGAAGAGGAATGACGGTTGCCAGATGAGAAGAACTGAGTCGTCGAAAATTGCCTAAAGTTTGAGGGAGTTCAGAGTTCGTAAAGGGGAAAGAGAGTTACATTCCCCCTTTTTATACTTAACCACTCCATTCAAACGAAGTGCCAAGGGTTACAACGCATGGGGCTGAGTGCACCGTACGCATTAAATGCGCATTAATGCGTGCCGAGCTGAACAACCCGAGGTTTAGTGTTTTACTTGACAGCCGAACAGAATTGTGCTTGGATTGCTGAAGCCCGAACAAATACAGTGCAAGGACTGTATACCAACTAACCAACTGCTCGGACTTGAATGCCCGAGCTACCCAACCATCATAAGTTCACATAATTAACATTTATTGAAAACGACGACCTGCATTCATGTGCCCAAGGTATAGCTAACGCCGTACGCATTAAATGCACATTCAATACATGCAATAAATGCAGTGCAGAACCAATGGGGGATTGCCACATGGCAGAAATGGAAGTTGGCGTACAACGGGGCCGAGTGGCAATACGTCAACAAAACTTGCTCAACAAGTCTCCCGACCAAAAAGTAAAATGGCGAATCGAGCAAGGCATCGCATCACCTTACAGTAGCTCGAGTTACCGAGCAACAGCAAGATGACGGGGGCAATTGAGGGAGGGTAAGTTCCGACCAGGGTAACGTGGCATGCACGTGGAATGCCGTACAGCAAAGCAGTCACTAGCTTATGATTTTGTACCTCAGTATGGCCCTCCTAGCTCAGGAAGTAGGCCGAGCACACGTGGAAAATGCTGCCGAGCTTTTAGGATCTTAGGACAGTTGAAGTAATGGGACGGCATGGCATGGCCTAAGTGCCACGGCTATGGTCCCAAGCTCAGGGAAAGGCTCAGCCACAGTCCCCGAAGAGGAGTGCTCGGCATCATTAGGGTGCTCGGCACCATGTGGAGACGTGTTCAACACACACGTCCGTGCAAGGCGTATGGGACAACATCGAAAGCCGAGCTTGGGGCTCACTACATGGTAATCAGTGCCCATGATACGCATATCAGAAGGTGGGTTTTAGAGATAAGAGGATAATAGCAGTTGAACCAACTCTGGAATCGGGCGTCAGAGAGGATTGAATTAGCCTAAACTAGGTCTGAGTACCAATGGGTAGCTTGATAAGATAGAAAAAACTTGCAGAAAGATATAATGATGATAATGATAAGTCACCATCAGATTAACAGCTATGTGTTGATCAGAGAGAGTACAACCTGACCTGCGCGGGTCGGGTCGGACTCCAAAAGTGGGTCAGATATATTTTTCCTATAAATAATCAACACTCTAGAAGAAAAAAGTATGCACTCTAATATAATAGGAGAAACTCTGCCAAATTACTCTCTCAAGCTTTTCTCTCTTTAAAATCTCTGCCTGACTTCATCATTGGAGGGTCCACCGAAAAAAGTCACCGATGGGCATCTCACCCATTTCTTGTGCAGGCTCACGTGAAGTTCAACCCGGACTGTTCAGCCAGCTTAGACGGAAATAGTAGATCCCAAACCTGATCCTCTATAAGATATATACAAATGTGTCCTCTTTTTCTCTCTATATATATATTCGATATGGGTTTTACCGTTTATGGCATAGTTGCCATTGCTACAATTAGAGATGGGAAGGGGACGGTGAGCTCACGAAGGAGGGACGGTGACTCAGTGAAAGAGGGCGACGACGATATGGCAAGATGGGCGGTTGTCCTCAGCGACGGTTATGCAGTAAAAATGGGCTGTTTCACTGCTTTTGTTTTAATCCTAAAAGTCATCTATATCACAATCGAAGTTATGCTATATATATATATATATATATAATATTATTATAGCAAAACATTCTCTTCTTGTTGTCCTCTAAAATCTTAATTATTATTTTTTTAATTTTTTAGCTTTTATATTTAAAAAATATTAAGATAACATCATGTGATTGATCAAAACTTTAATCGTATTCAATTAAAATTAACTAATCAATTAAATTAATTATGACAACCCGAATCAATTTGAAAAATCCATTCTCATGGTTGAGGTTGTTGCGAATTCAAAATATAATTTCCATTATTATGTTGCTTCCCATCAATAGCGGTGAATCAATTAAGAAGATTTCCCAAATGAATCGATTTCCAAACAAAAATGTTCCCAATTATTTTAGAAATGCTAATGCAATATAACAAAAATATCCCAATTTTTTTAATCGATTTCCAAATCACACTGGCAGATTGTTAATTGTATACTGTGTTGGGAATGGAAACCCATTAAAGATAACGGTAATCCCCTTTGGAAACCCATTAAATATCCCTTTTGTTGCCAAGATTACATGAATCCCCTTTGGAAACAAAGATTTTCCGAGTAGAGAGAAACAGAGATTACCACAATCCCCTTTAGACTTCTATGCTCCGTCGAGTGGAGGGAGAAAGTTTGTAAGAGAGAACCCAATTAGTTTTTTAAGCAACCGAAAAGCGCAGGGAAGAGAGGTAGTGGCTATTTGATTTTTCGTCGTGTTTTGATTATTTGATTTTCATAATCGTTGTTTTGATTTGTATTTATTGAAATTGTGCGATAGGTCTAAATATTGGACAATAAATCTAAATATTGGACATGTCTTATATGAGAAAAAATTAAATTCGAAACTAGTGAAGTTGGCACGAAAAAGATATTTGCTCATTTAACGCAACAACCTATATGAAAACTCACTGATAAAAAATCAATTTATCCGTTTAGGAAAAAAAACTCGACGCTTTCGACTATTACTACTGCATGTCAAATGGTTGCGTTCTAATAATGATCTACCAAAAGTCAACAACAACATGGATGATAATGATGATGATGATAATATAGAAATTGTGCCGCAAACGTCTCACTCAAATATAATTTCGCAAAATGGTACATATTGTTCTTTGTACTTTTGTATCAAATTAGTTACTATATGGTATATATCATTACTCACAAGATTACTTATTTATTTTTTGCAGAGATTGTGAATTAAGAAATTATCCCGGCAATTATAGTTAATGATTGTTTCGAATCCCGGCAAAATGATTAGTATACACATTATAAATTTGTTGCCATTTTAATATATTATATAATCATATATAATATAACAAAAAATGTAAATTAGATTCAAGGAAGATTTTACCGTGCCATAAAAGAAAAGCATGATTTATAAAAGAAGCGTGATTTATTAAATCTTCTGTCACATTACTTATAAAAGATTCTTTAATTACTTTGGTTATTGTTATTCAGTGTCTTTAATTGAAGCGTGATTTACAAGTAAATAGAAGATTTAATTAGATTATTTAAGAGTAAGATTTTTTTTTGGATCTCCTCTTCAACCCAATTAATTTTAAGAATTTTAAAATTAGCGACCAAATAAAATTCTAGTGTTTTTAAAAGGATTAGAGACTTTTGTCCACTTTTCTAGCTTTTTATGCATTTCTTCTAGCTTTTGTTTATTTTTATTGAATCAAGAAGTAATGTACACATAATGTAAACCTTAATAAAGATTATTAAGTTATACAATTATTTTTAATGCTATTCAAGAACCAATCAAATTGAAAAGAATTTTTGTGATTGATATATGTCGACTTTATATCTCACAATATTATTTTATTTTTTTACAAAAATTGCAAATCCAGCAATTATTCAAGCAAATGCTAATATATCGCCAGCAATTATTTAGCAATTATTTCTCACAATATTATTTTATTTTTTAAAGTTGATTAGTTTGAAGAATGTTTGCATATTTTTCATGGTATTTTTAATATGTCAAATTGGTACGATTACTACATGTAAAGCATTTGTAACTAAATTTATACATAAATGAATAAAGTTACATTACTTTTTTTGTTAATATTTTTTACATTATCGATATTGCACGATATTGAAAGAATAAAGCGATTATCTGAATATGAAATTATTTATTCATTTGCTTATATTTGAATATGATTAAAATAATTATATAGCTTAATAATCTTTTCTATTTTATAAATAAACTTTATATTAAAAAAATTGATTGATATGTGCATAGCGCGTGTTCACTATTAGTATGTGTGTGTATATATATATATATATAAAAAGTAGGTTAAAAAAAACAGTTAGAGATTTATATATATAGTAGGTTAAAAAAATAGTTAGAGTTTTTATTTGAGATAATTAATTAGAAGTCCCATTCTGAAGACTTGTTTTGCATTAGGTTCTAACAACATTTTGATTACGCCACAAGGTTCTAATTTTTAAAAATTATTATTGACTTAGATAAATATGCCCCCGTACATCGTCTTCCAAATATTTTTCTGTATCATATTTCCGTATCTTCTCCCCTTCTTCCCCGTGAAACCCTAGCATGTTGACGACGCATCAGCAACCACCTCCCCTCATCGCCGCCGCACTGGTCGCCGTCGCCGCTGTTGTGTCGCCGTCACTATCGCCGCTCGCGCGCTCGCCGGTGCATTCGGATGTTGTGGCCTCGCATAAACCAGATCTGGTCGTTCCCTCTGTTCACCGTCGTCGTTGTCGTATCACCGTTGCCACTCGTCGCCATCGTCGTTGCCGGTGCATCTGGACACCGTGGCCCCGCATAAACCAGATCTGGCCGTTCCCACTGTTCCTCCTCTCTCTGATGCAGAAATAGTATAAGGGAACTAAATACATTAATACTCCCATGATTTTGGAAAATACATTTCTTACATGTGGTTCTTAGTTCGCGTTACAATTTCCCCTTTCCATTACTCAACTGTTTTGTAACTAAACAATGCGCTGATATCAGTGATTACAATTTTGAAAGTACCAATTTAATTCTTAACCCTACTGTAGCCTAATGCCAGCATGTGCCCTCCAATCTCTCTCTCTCTCTCTCTCTCTCTCTCTCTCTCTTTATGTGTGTGTATGTGTGGTGGTGGTGGTCCAGTGGTTGTGATGACGATGGTTGGTGGTAACAAATGTTTTATTTTTTATAATATTTTATTTCAAAAATTAATGATATATTTGTAGTTATACAAATAAAATGTATCATTTGTTTAAAAATAATGAGATATTTACATATTTAAATACACATTCATTTGAAAAATATCTCATTTACATAAAATGTCTTATTTTAAAAAATGAGACATTTATTATGAAATATCTCATTTGTTCAAGAAATGTCTTGAAGATGCCATAACAAATGAGACATTTAGTAACAATGTTTCATTTTTAAATCTAAAACTAGAATGAGATATTTCATAATAAATGAAATATTTTATATTTAGAATAAATTTTTTTTATTTTTTTATCTCTTTCTGATGAATTTGGTGGCGGTGACGGTAAAGAGTGGTAGCTATATGGTGGTGGTGGTAGTAGCAGCGGCGTCGGTGGTGGCAGCAGCGACGACGGTGATAGTGATGGCACGGTGGCGGTGGTAGTGGTGGCACGGTGGTGGTGGTGGTGGTGGTTGCGGCAATGGGGGTGGTCGTGACGACGATGGTGGCGGCGGCGACAGCTGCAATGGTGGTGATTGGGCCAGAGTGATGTTGGTGGTGGTGGAGAGTATATGTTATATTATAAATAATTTTAGTATAAAAAATATATAAATAAAATTTAATAGAATATAATTCTTAAATAAAATTTATTAAAATACAAATCTCCTAAATGAGACCTAAGTCTCAAGTCACTCTTTTTTACCAACGAAGTTGCTAAAAAGTTTTTTTTTTTTTTTTTTATAAAAACTAAGTTCTTAGTGATGACAAACAAGAGTTGACCCGTTGGGAGGTTGTCGTATTTGTAAAATTATTATTTGAAAAATATTAAGGTAATATTT
>JAULJZ010220516.1:0-17765 GCA_032270985.1 Heliamphora pulchella
ATAAAGGTATTAAACTATTAAAATCATTATAGTTTTCGTTTTTCATGAAAATTGCATACGTCGTTTTTTACGGTCACAACGTCGATTCAATCGTTTTTTTTTTTCTGCTGCGCGGCTCCCTCTCCAACACCTCGTTGTGAAATAATAACCACGTCGCCTATTGTAATACCATAGCTACTTCATTCAAATCACAACGGCATGGGTACTCCCCACCTAAAGTGTCAGTGAAACATGGTCAAACTATAACTCAAGATATGCCAGATTACCCATGATATGAACCAAAATGCATTCTCATATATATATATATATATATATATATATATATCATCAACAATACATACTTTCACAATGATAGGAATACATTACACATGAGACATAAGACACAGGTATTGAAGCAATTGGTGGAAGAAAGTTCGTATTTAGTGAAAAGTCTCTGTCCCAGGTTCTCTAACAGTTGGAAGAAATTACTTTTGAAATAGTGAATCAACTCAATAAATTCTGAATTCTGGATTGTAACTAGTTTAATATATCCTCTAACGTTTTCATGAAGAAGAGTTTTCTAAAGTCTCATTATAAAATGGTGTTTTGACCTCTATAAGAAAGTGTGTCGAATCTATCCATTGAGACAGATTTTGTCCACTTTTTTAAAAATAGTTTTTACCTATTAAACATTATACAAACTTTATGAGACTTTCAATATAATTAAAATAATATGTTGGGAACATTTGTTATGAAGAAATCATTTCAAAAAGAAGTCCCAAAAATAAGGTATTACCCTCTTGAACAATGTGACAAAAAGTGCATGAGTTTGGGGAAAAAATCATTTTCTCAAAATCCACCCAAAAAAATCTCCTAAAATAAATTTTATTTGAAATATAACATTCATGTCTAACTCGGGACACAAAAATAAGGTCAAGAAGATTTGCTTAAAATTAAATAAAAATGTTTAAAGTGGTACCTCACTATTGGGAAAACTTAGTGCAGAACTTAAAAGAGGCTATCTTGGTACTTTGTTCATTTTTCACATGAAGGGTCAAGGTTTTAAATATAGATCATACATGATTCAACCAACATAAACTCCAGCAACCAAAAATAATTGAAGAAATGTAAACTATTCATCAAACCATCACAACACAAACCCAACCGTTTGGTTCAACTAGGGATCTTAGGCTCATTTTGGTTTATTCGAAGCTTGCTCTTTTTTTATTATTGTTTTAAGTTCTTTAAGAATGGTTGGAGAAAGTGTGTTTTTGAGTGAAGAAGGGAGGGGTTATAATAATTTCTTACTTGTTGTTCTTCAACCTTGGAGCTAGAAGATTGACTTAGCTTTTAATTTCCCTTTTCTCCTTCTTCTTCGTTCTTCTTCTTCTTCTTCTTTTCTCTCTCTCTCTCTCTCTCTCTCCCCTCTTGGTGGCCAAATTATGCAATCTTTGGAGAGAGGGGTGGCACTACTTTCATAGAAAAGCACTAAGAATTGAAATTATTAAAATACCCTTATTGAATCTTCTAAGAGAAGCTTGGTTGGGACCTAAAGTTTTGTTTGGTTCTTTCATTTAAAGGCTAAGTACTTAGTCTATTTATGACTAAAACTTGGGCACTAAGATAAGGTTGGGTCAGTGGAAGATAAGAAAGGATTTGAAGTGATGTGGTGTAAGATTAATTTGACTTTTTTGAATTTTAAAAACTGCCATTTGGCACATTCTCCCAAGCTTAGTCAGCCATACCTTTTTTTTATATAATTTTTATCTTTTTGTTTCAATGGTCTTACTGCTTGGACTTTGGGCCAAACCTTGATTTTCTTGTTCTTGACTTAGAAACTTCGACTACTTAGTTAAAATAACACTAAGGTTATGTTGGGCCTAATCCATTCTATGTTTGGGTTCAAAAAAGACTGTAAGGTTAGGTTGGTTTCTATTAAGAATGGCTCGGTCTTAGAACTTCGCCTTAAGGCTTTAGTCTCAACGTAACCCTTAACTTGAATCCTTTAACTCGAGCTCCTATCAATCATGCTATAACCTTGAGATCTAGAAACTGGGTCTTTACATTTTTATTGAGAATCCCAAAATCAATTCATAAATAAGAGTTTCGATCCTTATAAGAAAATGTGTTAGATCTCACCACAATTCCAAATTCTGTCTACTCTGTTTAAAATAGTTTTAAGCAAAAATTGGGGATAACTCCCATTTTAGGAAGATAGTTGGGGATTAGTCCTTATCAAAAGTATTGTATTCCATAAAGTCCTTTTTTAAAAATTTGGATAAAAATGGCCTATTATACCATTTATCAATTCTAATTAAAGTTATATGGTAAAAGGAAATATTTTGACTTCTAGGAATTCCATTTTAAAATACCCAACCATGGTTGCTTTTTGAAATGGCTATTTTCATTTTTCACGGGAAACTTATCTCTTGCAATTGTAATTGTGCATAATTTTCGGCTGGATTAATTACATGATCCTTGGTTAATCTACATGATCTTTGGTTCTTCAATGATACAACTTTGTCTCACTTTTGTTGTATCATTTTCTGTATTTTTTTGTTCAAAATGATATAACATAGTCTCATTTTTATTGTATCATTTTCTGCATCTTTTGGGTTCAAAATAATACAACAGTCTCATTTTTATTATATCATTTTCTGCATCTTTTGGGTTCAAAATAATACAACATAGTATTGTATAGTTTTCTGAGCATTCTTCGATGTTCAATGCATTATATCTGTAGAGTAAAATGATACAATATAGTTTCATTCTTGTTGTATCATTTTCTGCATTTTTTGGGTTCAAAATGGTACAACACAAGTGTATCAAGTGCAACATAAACATCAAGTTTCTCATTTGATTTTCAAAGTTCTCATTTTTTTGACTTTCCATCTATTGCTCGATTTTTTTCTATTTTTTTGCATGGATCCGCAATGCAATATACCCACGATCGGGTTTGAATCAAATGGAAAAATTGAACCTGGTTTTTCGAAGCTGTTGAAGAAAATGTTATGATTGGCACAAGGTTGAGAATAGGGGTATTTTGGGAAGAAGATACCGAAATGGAATTTCTCATTAAGTTGTTTTATTTGTAGATCCTATAAGTACAATGAAACCTCATTTGGGACCTATTGCCAAATTACCCTAGTTTTAACCTAGCAACCTATGCTCAAACTTTATGAAACTTTTTATATCATTAAAAATATATATTAGGAACATGTTAAATGAAGAAATGATTTCCAAAGAAGGAATCGAAAATAGGGTTTTTTACCCTTTCGACAGGGCTGTGCCAGAACTTGTAAGAGTTTGGAAGAAGTAGATTTTCACAAAATCTACCTAGCCAAAATGCTTCAAATAAATTTTATTTAAAATTTAATGTTCATATCTAATTTTGTCCAAAAACCTTGCTTCAAAATAATTTTTTTTAGAATTTATTAAAAATATTAAAAGTGGGGATTTTCTGCTGAGGAAAAATACTACAAGTGGTTAAAAAGCTAAAATAGTTCCCTTCATCTTTTTGTGTCAAAGTCTGAACATTCAAGCACAAGGCCACATTGAACACTTAAAATACATCTCAGAAAAATTAAATAAAAAATGAATTTCGTGGATCATTCACCACAACATCAAGCTATAATACAAAACATTCTTGGTTCTACTTCAAGAGTTTGGGTTTCTAGCTTGTTCGTTCAAACTTGGGTTTCCAAGTCCATCTTGTTTTGAGATTATTAAAGAATAGAGATGAGAAGGGAGTTGAGTGGTAGAAGAGACGGTTAGAGGAGTTTCTTACTTAGTAACTTTAGGTCTTAAAGTAGATAATAGGTTTGATAAAAAAAGGAAAAAGTGGAGAATAGGACTGAGCTTTTGTTATCCACACTTTCCTTCTTCTTGCTTTCGTCTTCCTTATTTCTTTCTTCTTCTTCTTTCTTCTTTCTTCTTCGTCATTCTCTTTCTCTCTTTCTCTATGGTGGCTAAAATTTTCAAAGGGGGAGAGGGAGAATTGGTCTTCCTTATATAGGCATGAGATTGGAGCTAAAATGTCATTTTTGCCCATACCAAGACTTGGGACCCAAGTTTGGTTAGCATCTAATTGGTCTAATTAGTTCCAAACCAAGAGGATGAACACTAGTTATAGGAAGACTAAACTTGGTGGCCAAGTTTGGCTTATGGCTTGTTTGGGGTTTTTTGGGAGACAAGCCTTAAGTTGTCATCGTTATTCTCTAATTTTCTTTAATTTAAAAGTTAGGGAAAAGGTCAAATGGGTTTTTTCAACTCCAAAGATGGTCGGCCACTTCTTTTTTTTAAAATTAATTTTATGAGGAAAGGGCTTAAAAGAGGTCATGGAGCTTAGTTTGGGTTTGGGCCTGAACTTAAAAGTCATGCGCTTAAGGAATTGGGCGAACAACTTATTAAAAAACTTGAAATTAAACTGGCCCAAGTCCTATCCATGTTTGGGCTCAAAAAGTTAGTTTTCTAGGTTGGTCCACAACCATGAATTTGGGCTTAAGAATCTTCCCATAAGCTTTTCTTAGTATTTAATTACATAGGAGATTTATTATGACTAGTTAATTTACTCTTCCATCATTTACTCTATTGTTTAGGAGTTCAAGATTCAGGGTCCTCACAACCTATCCCCTATAAAATAATTTCATCTAAATTTTTAAATAACTGCGGGTGATTGGCTCGCGTTGTATCCTCTTGCTCCCAATTGGAATTCTCCACTCCATTGTGATGCAAAGGGCCCTCACTAATGGAATAGCCCTTCCTCGTCGGTTCTCTCTTCGATCAATAACCTTAACTGGCCATTCCTCGAAGGTGACATCTTCGTCTATCCTAACCTCGTCCCAGCTGAGTACCTGAGAAGGAACTGCCAAATACTTCCACAACATCGAAACATGGAATACATTGTGAACCCTAGTAAGTTGTGGTGGTAGGGCCTATTGGTAAGCCAGTACTCCAACCCTTTGCAGTACTTCAAATGGTTCATTGTAGCTTGGGGAAAGTTTTTCCTTTTTCCCAATGCGAATAAATCTTCTTCGTGGTTGTATTTTTTTAGGATGGCGTGGTCTCCAACGTCAAGAGTCAAGGCTCTAGTTGTTGTGTCTACGTAACTCTTTTGTCTACTCTGAATTGTCACAAGATGCTTGCATATAAGTTTCACCTTCTCTATGCTCCTTTAAACTAATTTAGGTCCTAACAAACTTACTTCACCCACTTTGATCTAACAAACAGGTGATCGACAAGGCTTCTTGTACAACGCCTCATAAGGGGCCATACCAATACTTTCCTGGTAATTTTTATTACATAGGCTTAAAGTATATCATTCACCATTTTTCTAATACGCTCAGACTGCCAATTAGTCTGGGGATGAAAGCCGTACTGAAACAATTGGTCGGTTCCCAATGACTTCTATAGGCTCCCCCAAAAGTTTAAAGTAAAATATGGATCCTAATTTAACACAGTAGATATTGAAACTACGTGTAAATGAACAATTTCCTAGACATACAACTGGCTTAGAGACTTAAGTGTGTCATAAGCTCTTACCGGTAAGAAATGTGCAGACTCAGTCAGGCGTTCTCTAATCACGCTTATAGCATCATGCCCACCGGGCGTTTTAGGTAACCCCATAATGAAATCCATTGTTACATGCTCCATTTCCATTCAATTATGGGTAGGGGTTGTAGCCTTCCCCTTGGCCTTTGGTGTTCAGTTTTAACTTGTTGACATGTTAAACATCTACCAACATTTTTTGCTGCATCTCTTTTCATTCCAACCCGCCAATAGCATTTTAGATCTTGGTACATTTTGTTTCCTTTAGGATGAATGGCGAAGCTTGACGACATAAATTCCTTGAGTATTGCTTTCGCAACTATCAATGTTTGGTACAAGCATTCGTCCTAAAAATCTCTAGTCTTATCAGCATAGGTCATCCATCAATAGAAGTTCCATTCGCATACATGCAAGATGTTGTGAGTTAGTCCCTAGGTCGATCCTTTGTGCTTTCAAGATCTTGTTGAACAAGTTGGTGTAGCGATCACGAAAAATAAATAGCTCAATTCATTTCTCACATTGGTCTTGACTGTAAACCTATTTATCATGTCTACCATTTTCCATTCTCTCACTTCTTTGCAAACCGTGTATTCCTTCGTCCCTCGACTAGGCATATGGAACACGACGTTATCATTAACCATATGATAGGTCAAACAAAGTGACAATCTTCAAGGTGTTATGTTCAGTGTCTCTAAGTGAACTGGTACTCCAATTTTTTGGAGTTAGTGTAGAATTTGAACTTCTCATCATAGAGATATAGACACTGTGTTTAAAGTGGGAATTCCCTTACAGCTAGCTTTAAATCATGTGTCGAACAATTTCCATCATGTGATTTTAGTGGTTTGGAACTGTATGCTACTATCTTGTTGATCTACATCAATGCACATCCTAGTCTTTCTTCACACGTAATTGGTGATAAGCAGTCCTAAGACCTATCTTAGAGAATCATCGAGAATCTTTGAATTATATAGTTGAAAAAGTAATTGATCCCTAGGTGGATTCTCATTCTTATTCATAACTCAGTTACCTTGCCAATAGCTGATACAAAACCTCAAAGTCTCATCTTTGTTCCTAGCGAAAATGTTAATGCTTCCCATAGAGATGTATTCGGTCTGATGAACTCCTTGCCTTGTAATCCATGAAATTAGGCATTTGACTCCCAAAACTCAATAAACTTAATGCAGTGTGATAACATCGATACTGGATGAAGTCCCAACTGCACAATGATGGAGATATTCAACTCCCAATGTGGTGGTAATTTTCGATAACTCTGCAGGAAAGATGTCTTTTTTCTCGCTTTCTACTAGAAGAGTTATTCTTATCTCTATATCACTAATGGTGAACTGATTAATGAGCCAGTCAAGAGTATTTGATACTCTCATATGGTATGTTGAACCACACAATAATACCAGTTAGAGATTTTGAACACCCAATGGGAAGGTGAATTAGTCCTCCTCCATGATTTAAGAACAAATTCATGATGGGGTTCCAACTATAAAACTTAAGAGGTTAAGCGATGGGTAGACAACTAAATACTTTCCCTGAAGTTACGTTGACCAAATGCACTTCAAGTCAAACATCCAATCATACCCCCTAGTAAGGGTTTCGTGTGTATACAAATGGTTCATAAGATCACTTTGACAACTAAATAAGCCATCAAGATTTGAAGGGAAAATGAATGATGATATCAATGATAGAATATTATAAATTTTGGAGTGGTCGAAACGAAATGATTAACAAAGCTGTACAATTCAAAGAAGATGAGTCCCACAAGCATTTAATTATTTAAATACAAGATTGTTCAAACAATTCAAACTCAATCTAGACTCGTGATTCTAGGTTCTAAGAAAATGAAAAGTCAGTCCAAAAGTGGCATTAAAATAAATTCGGGGAAAGCAACACGAACAATGGTCATCAAACACGAACAATGGTGTGACGCCCTAAATTTTAGGAACATGTAGAGCGATAAATAATTAATAAGGCTACGGAAATAATAATCGATAATACTCATTCATGCCGAGAAATAAAATAATGTAGAGTTAAATATTACAGGCCCAACTAAAGTTTTTCCTAAAGAACACCAAAAACAAAAAAAAAAGAAACAGATTGCTACAAAACTAGTACTACAAGGTCAAGTAAGGCTAGGTCTAAGACGTGAGGCTCCTGCTCACTGGAGCCGTGGCTCCACATCCTTGTTAGCGTACTCGCCGATACACTCTTCCAGTTCCTCAAACCTGGTATGAAACGCCATGAGCTAACGCCCAGAGAAACCAACACAACCATACAATATTTTTCATGCAACAAGGCATATACCAATAATGTTATTCATGACAAGAGATATGATAAGGATGATGCTTCCCATTTAATTACTAAGTTCGACTAGTTTCTAGGTTATTCTAGGTTCACCCAATTGGGAAAAACCATCCTAATCTCGATCAACTCCATCGGCCAAGTCTACCGATTGATGTTAAACCCTTCTTCAGCCACGCTGCTGACTTCGTAGTCGAATTAATTATTAAATAGGGTCAGTCAGGGGGCAAGGGCATGGATAAGTTAGCACATAGGGCCATCGACTCTCAGGTCAAGGTCTAGTGTGTGATCATGAAAATTCTAACTTCAAATTAACCATCAGTTCTCATCCTTCACCAATAAACATATAACCGGGACAATTTTCCCTAAACAGTGTCATGCATTTAGCACCCGGGGTACTCCCCCAAATCATAAAAATCCAATTTCATGGAACAAGTTCGAATGTGTCACAATCTTACGATTCATTTCACCCTTCACTTTAAAATTTTGGTGACCCCGTAATTACTAACCCTAGTGATGATGAGATGCATAAAAAGCATGCCTAATGTATAAGCCTTTTACTAAAAAAACTTCATGCTTGATACACAAATATTGACATGTAGCATTAAGGCAAGGATTAAATTCATGCTAGCATATGTGGCCATCCAAATTCATTAATTGTGCGAAATGTAATGAATTGAGCTCATACTTATTCAAGATTTATCACCAATAAACATATAAATACACTAAACATAGCATTATACTTTATATTTAGCAAACATAGCATGGCATGAACATAAAGTACACTTCGGGTTAACATGAACATTTAAACTCTTATCAAAACGGTTCAGGATTTCAATTCTTTGAACTTTGCTGCATACTCAGCCACTGTCATTCTTCCTTGCTTTAGTTCCAAAATTACCTCATCATGTCCTACCTCAGGGCATCAGGAAAATATTTTTGGAGAAATAGTTCCTCGAACTGCTGCATAGTCATGATGTTCCTGGTGTTTTGTACTGAAGTCCACTAATGATTTACCTCTCCCTTCGGCTGGTAAGAGACCAGGGCTACCTTGTCTACCTCAACGCATCTTTTGAGTCTGTAGGAGCTATCCTTCTGCTAGTTGCGGATTGGACCCTCCAGAAAAGGTCGGGAGTCGCTGTCTGTGAAATTCAAAAAACATTGCTATACAGCTTGGGACAACTGGTGGTGGTGGTATCGGTGCCGGTGCAGGCGCTGGGCATCGTAGAGTGTCCACTAAATCTTAGAGGATGTCGCGTATGTTGTCATTTCCTTCCTTCCTAGGGTGCTCCTAGTTCAGCTCGGGGTTAGCACGCGGGCATCCTCTCAGTCGACTCATTCTTGATCTAAGGTTAACCATGAGTTAGTTCTTCATTTTTATTAGGGTTTAAGAGTAGTGTTAAGATTTTATGTCTTCTATGTTTGCACAACTTTTAGATATGTAAGGGATAATAGAGATAACAAGTGTTTATAATAAAAAGTTACTATTATGATGTCAGAGATAAAAATAATGTGGTACACAAAACGGTTCCAGAAAACTTCCACACATCACACACGGTTTTAGGGGGGAGATCATAAAATAAGAGACTGTTCAAAAAAAAAAACCACAAAGACAGTACATAGCTTCACAAAATGCACAGCATCCTAACAAAAGCTCTACCCCTAACCTAAATATCTTATCTAGCATGAGTCTTCGCTCGGGTTCTCTTCTTCTTCACTAGGGTCTTCCTCCATGTCATTGTTGGCACCTGGAGTGAGGGCAGCTGGCGGTGCAGGGGCATACTAGGGAGAAGTAGGTGGGCACATTCGGTGTAACGGGGAGTATGTAGCGGATGCTGGTGTGTAGACGGGGGAGGCTAGAGTATATTCTGTAGAATCCAGAGAGTACTTAGACGATGAGGGGCAGGCTCAGGGGAGGCAGGTGAATACTCGAACGAATCTGGTGGAAAAACCCGGGTATAACGAACAAGGTTGCGAGGTGAGGGTGGACGGAATGCTGAGCTGGTAGAGAAAACGTCCTCATCAATGGGTTCGGGTTTGAGAATGATGGGGGCATGCATGGTTGGGTCTGCAGCCATTGCTTGTAGCCTCTTGAGGGTCAGTCCATGGTGGATCATGCGGGTGGCGTGATGAGCTTGTTTGAAACTGTTTGCTGCCCTTCTCTTTATCTGGGCCTTATAGGTGGCTGTTGTCATCCTTGGGTATTCCTCGCTTACTTTCCTAATGTGCTGGACTGCATCTTTCTCTGCCCTCCACTTGATATTGCTCCATGTGGGATAGATTTGTAGGTACGACTCAGCGGGACTGATAGCGGTATGGCCCCCACAAATCAAAGCTAACGTGGGATTCCTCAGATGCTACCGGGCTGGCTGGGGTTGCGGAGCTCCTCGGTGGGGTTGAATCTTGGGATGATGGAGAGGCCATCCTACAAGGAAACAGAAGAAAGATGTTAGTTTGAAGTAAACTGTAGTTCAAAAGTTCCGAGTCTAATGCAAGGTAGAAAGAAAATTCTAGCCAAGTCTAAAGGTCCAAGTCTAGGGCAATAGTCGCATGGGTAAGGGTTGAACCTAGGTACTGATACCAAACTGTGATGCCCCGAATTTTGAGAACATCTAGAATGACAATTAACTAATAAGGCTGCGGAAATAATAATTGACAATACCCATTCATCCCGAGAAATAAAATAATGTAGAGTTAAATATTACAGACCCAATTAAAGTTTTTCCTAAAGTACACCCAAAAAAAAAGAAGAAAAAGAAACAACGAACTGCTACAAAACTGGTACTACAGGGTCAAGGAAGGAGGTGTATAAGACGTAAGGCTCCTTGTGATATCCTGGTATCTCACATCGAAAAGGAGAGGGAGTTCCTAGGCTATTAAGGAAAACCCTTAGACCCTTATATTCAACGAGCCCTTTTCCTAAGTGGTAGAAATCCTAGTAAAACTCCGCAGTTAAGCGTACTTGTGCGAGAGCAATGCTAGGATGGGTGAACCCCTGAGAAGAATAAAATCGTGAGGATTTTTGCCCAAAGCAGACAATATCGTTGCTATGTGAAGGGTCAGGGTGTTACAGATGGTATCAGAGTCGACTCTCCTCACCTCCGAGTGTGGGCTCCTGTCGTCTCGCGTGACACGTCGGTGGGCTACTAAGTGGGCGGGTCGATGAAGGGCTGGCAGGCTACCGGAGCTAGCAGGCTACTGTATGGGGACGTGCAGTCCTAAGGGGGGTGGATTGTGATATCCTGGTATTCTACATCGGAAAGGAGAGGGACTTCCTGGGCTATAAAGGAAAAATTTTGGACCCTTATATTCAACGAGGCATTTTCCTAAGTGGTAGAAACTCTAGCAGAACTCCGTAGTTAAGCGTGCTTGGGCGAAAGCAATGTCAGGATGGGTGATCCCCTGGGAAGAACAAAACTGTGAGGGCTTTTGTCCAAAGCGGACAATATCGTTGCTATGTGAAGGGTTAGGGTGTTACACACCTACTCACGAGAGTGCACACAAAAGCCAACATAGACCTTCCATGTATAAATAATGACCACATCGCTGAGTTATTAACTCCTTCATTTCATTCAAGTCACAAGGGCGTGGGTTAATACAAGTTGATCTGAATTTCCACCTTAAGTTTAGCGATGCATTTGCTGACGAAAAATCCAAAGCCTTAGACTCGGGGCACCAATTCAAACAGAGTTTCATTAATACGCTCAACCCCATCTAGGAAAAACTGGCTGACTAGGGTCCCTTTACCGATGGGTCAAAAAATAAGATTCATCACAAATGCACCCAAAGCTGTCACAGACCCTCATTGTATAAATAACGACCACATAAGTACTTTGATGTTTCATTCAAGTCACAAGGGTGTGGGATAGGACAAGCTCTAAATTTCCACCTAAAGAATGGTGATGCTTTCACTGATGTCAAATCCAAATTCTTAGTCTCGGTACACCAATTCAACCAGAATTTCATTCATACAACCAAGAAAGAGAGACTTTCTCAACCTATACAAGGTGTGGCATCATTACGTTCCCGTACACCATGTTCACCTTTTTTTGGGTGCACGACTGAAGATGTAGTACGACTCAAGGCATAACACCGCTCAAGATGTAGCCCGACTCAAGACGTATATGGCCCAAACCACCAACCAAGGAATCCCAACCCATGACATGGACCATGCATGGACTAAAACATGCTTCAAAACTAAGATGTATACTTCATCTATTCATGTTCAATATGTATTCCTTTTATATTCATGCTAACAAACTTTTAATGGTACTAATGGAAAGGGCGTAAAATTTAGGCAAAGAGGCTAAATACTACAAATTTTCACACAGCAACATACAACTCTAGCTTTTGTAACAGTCAGAAGAAATTGCAAAATAAATAGCAAACCAGGTTACACAATTCTGCAAAATTAACAGTAACTAGATTCAGATATTAGCTAACATTTTCATGAAGATCACTTCCTCAAAATCAATTCATAAATAAGAATTTTGACCCTTACAAAAAAATGTTCAGATTTGTCTACAATTTCAAATTATATCTACCCTGTTTAAAAATAGTTTTGACTAGAAATTGTTCTCAAACATTTTGAAACTTTCCAGATCGTCAAATATGTTAGGAATATGTTTCGTGAAGAAACTATTTCTAGAGAAGGACTCAAAAATATGATTTTAACCCCCTTTAACAGGCTGTGTCAAAACTTGTAAGAGTTTGGGAAAAATAGACTCTATCAAAATCTACTCAGACCAAAATACTTGAAACAAATTTTATTTCAAAGTTAACATCCATATTTAACTCTGCAGTGGAAAAATACCGCAGGTTGTTTAAAAGTTAAACTAGGTTCCCTTCATATTTTTGTGTCAAATCCCAAATATTCAAGCACAAGGCTACCATGAACACTTCAAATACATCTCAGCAATATGAAACAAAAATGAGTATCATGGACTACTCACCACAACCTCAAACTAATACAAAAAGTTCCTTGTTCTACTTCTATAATTTGGGTTTCTAGCTTAGTTAGCATCTAATTGGTCCAATTAGTTCAAAACCAAGTAAAAGAAGACTAGTTAGTTAACTAGGAAGATTAAAATTTGTGGCCAAGTTTGGCTTAGGGCTTAGGGGTTTTTGGGAGACATGACAAAATGGTATTTTTTTACTTTAATATCTTCTCTAATTTTCTTTAATTTAAAAGTTAGAAAAATTGTTAAATGGGGTTTTTCCCCTTGCAAGGTGGTTGGCCACTCTTTTTTAATTTTTTTCATTTTAATTAATTTTATGAGAAAATGGCTTAAAAGATGTTATGGGCTCTACAGAGATGGAGGCCACGAGGTTATATACCTTGTGCACACTTATAGATTGCTTTGCTTTCACTAATGGACTGCTATTCACATCCCAACTAGGAGAAGAACTTGGCCCAGCGATGAGGGCATCGCGTATTTGAGTGGGGGATATTATGGTGCCCCATCTCATATCGGTGGGAGATGAGAAATATGTCTGGTATATAATGAAAAAAATAAGCTACTACTAATAACTTGGGTTTTAGCTTTTGGGTCGCGTTGTTAAGCTCTTTATTCAAGTTATTGGGCTAATGGTCTACTTGAGTCATTACACCTGATCCTTTTGAAGGGCTACACTTTGCATGTTTGTACTCCATTGGAATACTTGGTTTTACTAATATCTATATTTCTCCTCCTTACCGTGCTTTTTTTTGTCTACTATTCATACTTTTTTTGAGTCTTAATACTATAAAGAAGCAAGTATCGATCTTCAAATAAGAGACCACAATTATCTGGAATACGTGGCGCAATATTCTTGGTTCGACCTATCTGAGTAAGTTCTCGGAGGCAGTATCATTGGCCATCAAAGTTAGTTACAATGAATCGCCATTCCCTTATGATACGAGCTCTAAAGGTGCCAATCCATAGTCAACAATATCTTAGCAGTTGTCGAGGAAGGGTTATCCATCTAAAGATGGTATCACTGAGCGGCCTTAACTACATTAGACTCTAGGTCCAAACTTTTCTTTGTTGTTGCGTGCGTGTTGCACCGCAGGTGGTTCGGCAATCTAATATGGTGGCCACACGGCTCATTGGCGGTGTTTCCGCATGATGGTTAATCCACAAATGTGCCACGTGGCATCAGTGTGCTTCATTGTAAATGCAACAACTAACTTGTCAATTGAAATTGTATAGAACTCGGTATAAGTATTTTAATTGTCCATAGTTCTTTACTTTTTACAAGATCATCACTTGTACAGAATGTTTCTATACCTTTCCTTCCTTCCTATTACATTTCCAGTTACATATTGTTTATGTCATGCAGTTTGAATGTGCTCCTTGAACGCTACTGGAATCATGCAGGCCAAAATTCTGCTAACAGCTGTGAAGGTCAACCCAAGGTAAGAAACAATTTCCTGCCCCATAGAAGAATTCAGGTAAGAAACAATTTCCTGCCCCATAGAAGAATTCAATGTATACAAATCGTTACGCATGTAAAACCAAATGATAAGTTTTCACAGTACAAACTATTGATAAAAACAGCCTATAAATGAAAATAGCAAATCCACCTCTCAGTCTCAGCTTTCAGATTAAGTTTCTATACCATGAAGGAACCCAAGCAACAATCATTTTCTAGTTCCATTCAATCTAGTACAACATCTGATCATTCACCCAATACTGAATCATGTAATCTGGTAGTTTCTTTTTTTCATTCCTATCTCATCTTTTTCTTTTTTGACAACAGAAGAATCAACAAGAACATACAGCTTCATGTGAACAAAATAGCATGCTGCATTCAGTCCAAAGGTAATAATTTTGCTGCATGTGATACTGTGGAATTTCTTGAAAGTAGTGTATTTATTTGTTTTAACTGTTCTGTATCTTTAGGTTTTTTGAAGGAAAAACTCTGGAGCAGCTGGATGTTAGTGCACTGATTGAACTTGAGCAATTACTAGATGCCAGACTCAGAGAAACTAGAAATAGAAAGGTCAGTTCGGAAACTATGCGCTGAATTTTCAGTGTTAAATCTGAAGTTCTGAACCACATGTACAGACTAGAAGATTATACATTACTTCGTCATATTTCAAGATGAGTTGAATCCGTTACAAGAGTTTCATGCCATATGAAAAAGGTATAAAAGAAAGAAATAGAGGAAAAGGCATGAAACTTGACCTAAGGGACATCAAAATTAGTGCACTTTCACTAAGGTCAATTTTACATCAAAACAAGATGTTTTTAGTCCAAATTGTAAGATGCCCATTGACGAGACGGCCAAAGGAAACTCTCCTCTTTGTGACCATTGTAAGGAAGCATGCAATTGTTTAACTTAGTAGTAATCGGCAAGCGGACAATGATTAAATGGCTGAGGCAACAAAAGTAGGATGGGCAGCAAGTCACTAGCCATATCTGTTGTGTTATAGGTTCTTATTTTTATTTTTCTTCTTGATTGAAGCGATTTAATTCAATACGTTCAATTACACCTCCATCGCTCTTAACCAGCTAGGATAAGCTTTTTTACTGATGTCCACAGTCATGTTAATAATAAAATCCTCAAAGAAGTCAAAGGGCGAAGTGACAGTGGCACTATGAAAGCGCACAGAATAAATAATGAAACAAACTAATTTTCAAAGATAAGTGAAATTATGAAGTAATCAATATCATAAGTTTTTCCCAATTATGTATAGAGGTACTGCTGGGACTCATTGGGGGCCATTTTGGCTACACTGCGATGATATGAAAAATTACGTTGATTGGACTATGGTGTAGTCACATGCATGGTCATATCACATTTGTCTTCAAAGCAATAAACAACAGGTATGATTTTGAGAGTAAACCTTTCATTTTTTGATCACAAATGTAATCCGATCGTGTGGTTGTCATCATCCGATCAACTTTAATTTTGCATAGATAATCTACTTGGCGTGTGTACGAGATGAATGGCTCGAATCATGAGTCTGAGGTGGGCCCCTCAAAGCTCACCATCTAGAGAGAAGTTCGGCCCGACTCCATAATATGCTCGATACATTTTTACAATAAAACGGAAATACATACCCTGTAATAGAACTTGAACGGATTTAAATTAACCCAGCTTAAGAGGTTACTAAAAATGATATGGCCACAAATTGAGCATGCTTCATCAATTTAGAAGTTTTATGCGAGCTGCTGTTCATCGCAGCAGTTCAAGATGGAAGTTGGAGGCAAAAGACGAGTTCTTTTCAATAGGGTGCAGACATGAATGGTTAGTTAGGATTTGCTAAAACAGTAAGGCAAAGCTCTCAAGTCTTACCTTGAAGCAGCAGTTGGGGATTTGGTAGTGTTCCTATAAGGTGTCCTTTTTTTTATGTGGTAGCAGCTTTGAATTTCATACTTGATGTTGATAATTTTGAGAAGAAAGTCTAGTCCTTTGCAAATGAAGTTTAATATGTTGGAGGGCAAAGGACTCGAGGAGTCATTTATTACTTACTGCAGCTATCTTGGAGACTTTGTTTGAGATGTCATTTTCCTGACATAACTTAGGTTTATTAAGTCTTTTATTATACCCCAGCCACAAATTAAGACAAAAATATATATATATATCAATGTGTAGTTCACTAAACCTTCTACAGTTCCTTCAAATTTTGGGACAACCAGAGAAAAACAGAAGGCTGGATCTATTTTTTTTGGGTTCTGCATCACTATTGTTCAGTAAGAAAACAATAGTGGGCTTCTTAGGTAAGAGAGATGAAACCAAATATATATATTTTTTGGTTCTGCATCACTATTGTTCAGCTAAGACAGCCAGAAGATCAATCAGCAAAGATGTTAACATTGGGTATGGGTCCAGCTATCCGTTCTGCAAATCTTAGGAACTTATTGCCCTGCTCAACACCCTTTTGCTTAAAGCGAATACCTTCCTAACAGCAATTGACTTTAGGTGAAATGGTCACTTAAGTTGGGGGTCGGTTCGGGTTGCCTGTCAGATATTGGACTGGCAATCCATCCTTATAAACTCGTGGGAACTAACTGCCCTAGTGGACTGACATCCACAATCGATCCCTTATTTCTGAGTGGACTGTCCGGATAGACTTAGGTATGGCTACCGGCGAAAAAGTTTCCTCATAATCTATCCATTTTTTCTGAGTGAACCCTTTAGCAACAAGCCTAATTTTGAAGGTTTCAACATTCCCGTCTGCTCCTCTCTTCTTCTTGTAGATCCACTTGCATCCAATGGGTTTAATCCCTTCGGGTGGTTCTACAAGTTCTCAAACCTAATTGAAATACATAGATTCTATTTTTGAATTCATAACCCTTTGCCAAAGATCTGCATATTTGTCTTTTAGTACTTCATAGTAGTTACAGGGTTCGGTATCTAGTTCTGTCGGGATTTTGTCAAACGATTCTCCCAAGAAAATATACCGATCAGGTTGATGAAAAATCCTCCCACTACGACGAGGCATTACCTGTGTCTCTGTACTAGCAGTAACAGGCTGTGCATAATCTGAACCCTGTGCATCAGCACCATGTTCTTGATTTGCACCTGTCCCAATAATCCTCCCACTACGACAAGATAATGAAATATCAGTGACTTGTGGTTCTTCTTCCGTTCTACTGATATTTCCTATCGGTTCTTCTAGAACAATTTTGCTATTGGACCTGTGATCCATAATATAATCATCTTTCAAGAATCGGGCATTGGTGCTAATAATGACCTTCTAATCCTTAGGGTTATAAAATAGACCACCTTTCGTTTCCTTGGAATACCCCACAAAGAAACAGACTTCCGTCATCGGTTCTAACTTACTCATATTCCCCTTCAGCACATGTGTTGGACATTCCCAAATTCGAATGTGTTTTCAGATTAGGCTTACGCCCAGTTCACAATTCTGTGGGAGTAGAAGGTACTGACTTAGAAGGTACCAAGTTCAGAATGTAAGCTACTGTTTCTAAAGCGAG
>JAULJZ010220526.1:0-14667 GCA_032270985.1 Heliamphora pulchella
TTTAATAAATGAGATTAAAAATATATATAATTTCACTTTATTTGATAAAGTGTGATTAAAAATTTTGATTATTTTTTTATCACTCTCTTGAAAAGTGAAATCTTTAAAATTTTTTAAATGTGATCTTTTAGCATTAATGTAGTAGTAACCTCAAAGGCGAGCTCTAAACCTTCAAAACACCAAGTGTTGAGATTTTTATTAAAAATTATTATTTTTTACAGTTTTCAAGAACACCGTTTGAAAACCATAAAACCACATGTCATACGATATAATAAATCAAGAAAAGCGAAAAACATGCTTTTTATGTGAAAAATCAAGGTTTAAACATAAATATAACATTTCATACATTTTCTACCGATGAAAAAGCAAACAATTACATATAGCACTCTAATACAGCAGTAGGGCCTAGAATCCTACCTCGGCAAGTCGAAACTCAAAGCCTCAAACTCTGAACCACGTCGGAACAGGAATCTGATCGGTCGAACACGAAGCTAACAGCGTGAATAGTAAGGATCCACAAGCTGATCGTCGAAAACAAAGCTCAAGCAACTCAAAAAATGTAGAGAGAAGGCAGAGGAAAAGATGAAACAAGCTTTTCCCAAACGTTCTAGCCCACTGGAATACTTATAGGCTCGGCAAAAAGGTAGTTTATTCGACTAAAGAGGCCACTTCAGTCAACTGAAGCTCCCCGAAAAATGTACCACCGCCCAGTTCAGTCGATCAAACCCTTCGGCTCAGTCGACTGAACTCAAGAAAAACAGTTCAGTCGACTGGACATACCAGTCCAGTCAAACGAACCCCTGTGACATAGTCTACTATTTTGGTCTCAATTTTTCAGTTCTAAGCCTAACCAAACAAGCCTAAATAAGGTCTGAGAAAACGTAAAACACATCTACATGCTGTTCTATAACTCCAAAACATAAACTATGCATCGATGATATATAATATGAAGGAAAACACATCATCATTTTTATATATCAAAAATAAAACGGTACAGGGTCTCACAGGTAGTAAGATTCGTTATCACATATTCCATCAACAACAAACCAGCTCTTACTATGTTCCAAAAACTAATTCAATAATATCATGTAGAAAATTTGACAATAATATCATGAGAGTTCATGTATTTTGAATGGAACTAGTTGTGAACAAATCAAGATTTTGTTATATCAATTGAGCAATTATCCTTGAATTCCAATCAGAAGAACACCTGATCACTGTTTCTTCTAATGGGAAGTCTAAAAAAATTAATCGAGTTAAATTTATCCCCTTAAGATACTGATTCTATCATAATAGAAAATGCTAAATTTCTTATGCAAACTACAAATGATTCGACAAAATTTTAATTCTAACCATAACCTTTATAAACTGCACTCATGGCTCCCATTAGTAATAATGTGCAAGACCAAATCATTACCAATGTAGACAAACTGTTAGAACAACTACAACGAAAGGTGGACGGGAAACTAAGATAATCTAGCATCAGCAACAAGCAAAGCAACTTGACTTCCAAATTGACGCACTTTTATGATCCGAAGAAAGAAAGGACAATCCGCGTTTAGAAAATCCAGAAGAACTACATTCTAATATTAGAAGAAAAATCAAAAAGAGACCCAACTCAGGTGTGTTACAAGGAAAGAACAACTAGAGAAAATTTAAGTACCCATGTAACATTTGCAGAAAAGTACATATCCAAAAATTTTGAAAATCGACAAAAGAATGTTGGAATTGTAGAGCAGAAGATCATCATCGAAGAAATTGTCCAAGGAATCAAGAAGAAGTTAGAAAAACGATAATAGGTAGGAGCACGAGCCAGAAGTCAGAGCTAGAGATTTTAAAAAATCAAGATCGGATCTTAGACCCAAGAACTGAAGATGCGAGAAGGCCACCAAGAAAGGACGACAACCAAAGATAGGAAATATGCTTATCCTAGTACCTGAACGAAGCTGTCAAAAATGATCTACCTATCTATACCCTACCTGCTTAAGTATCTTTGGTCACGGACCCTCTAGTTCTACCAATGGAAATTTTGAAGGATGTTATAACTCTTAGGCCTACAAAGATCTTACTCTAGAAATAAAGGATTAGTATGCTACCTAATGGCATTGTAAAACCTCAGTAATGTTTTGATCCTATAGATATGAAGTATTTTGATGTTACCTCTAGATGAATAGACTTACTTTTCATAATTATAACCTTAATTATACTCGAACGTATCAATTCTTGTATTCTCAACAAAGTCTCTTCGCTTCAACCCGTGACGCCAATAAACTCAAGTCCAACGACTCTTTAAGAAAAGTTAACCCTTAGTATAACATCCTTAGTATACAATGAAAATGTACAAGGAAAACAGAGCTTAATAGAAATACAAAGGTTAGTTTCTACATAAAATCGTACCCAAAACCCAATCCATTCAGAAATCTCACTTTAAATGGCCTTAAAAAGAGAAATTAAGAAATTGAGAGTTAATAAAGAAAGGTTCCTTAAGCCTAAGTGTATCACCTTACGCCCAACCTTATCCATAATAGAGAAAGACGCAACGACAAGGCCATATTCTCGGAATATGTTGCGAGTAGAAGAAAATGTGCTCAAAACCAGAACTCATTCGAATGGCCAAATAAGATTCACCAAGTACAAAATCATCTCAAAGTCGCCCAGGACCGACCGAAAAGCTACGAGAACTACAATTTCAGGAAGGTGACATGATATTTCTAAAAGTATCTCCCATAAAGGGTATCTTCTATTTCACCCAGAAAGGGAAACTGAATCCCCGCTTTGTCGAACCTTTCGAGATTTTGACAAAACTGGGACTCGTAGCTTACCGTTTGGCCCTAACACCCAAGTTCGCCCAAATTCACAATGTCTTTTAGGTGTCAATGCTAAAAAGGTATGTCTCTGACTCAGCACATGTCCTGACACGACCATTTGTTTAGAGAACTCTAAACCTAACTTACGAAGAGCAACTGATATGCATTATAGACCTCAAGAAAGGGGACTTCGCAACAAGGTCATTCCACTCATCGAAGTATGGCGGGATAATCATTCAGGATGAGAAGGTACATGGGAAAAAGGAAATTGACATGAAACATAAATACCCAGAACTCTTCGCATGAGATACGACGTTATTGACCTAGCCCAAGTTAAGTTTGGAGGACTAAACTTCTTAAAGGTGAGGAGGATGTGACACCTAGTATTTAAATAAAAAATAAATAAATAGTAATTAGATCATAAAAAGGTCTGGAACACAATTTTGAACAAAATCTTATATTTAATTTTAAAACCGAAATAAAAAAAACTTACATCTATAAAAAAAATTCCTACAATCAAAAATCAAAATAAAAATATATTATATAGTTAGAAATTTTTTGTAAAAATTTTAACAACACAATAATTCATAAAAATACGTCAAAAGTTTATACCATAATTTTTAGGTTTTTCTGAATTAAAATTTTTACTTCAAAAATTTTACGAAGACTAAAATTTTCTCCACCGTACACTTGTCAAGCATGAACATAAATTGCCCTGTTTAGGGGACACAAGTCCCTCGTCTCTATCTACATATACTACCAACCAACACCGTTTTGCTACACTGAGAATTACTTCCAAAGAGTGAAAGTTGGGAAGAGATAAAGTAAGGGTCTGAAGAGGGTCTGGAAACATCAGTAAAGGGGAAGGAAGAAAACAGTAAAGAGAAAGAAGAAGGCAGCGCGACGCTGTCCGCCACAACACCTGCGCCTCCCAACAACCTGCCACCGCTATGCACCTCATAGCCACCACCGCCGCTGATGCCGGCGCCACCCCCACTACCAATCGCCGCCTGCAACCCTACCTCGACCTGTTAGGATTGTATACTAAAAAGTATAGTTTTTGTTTTAGTATTTAATTTTATTTATTAATAAAATTAATTTTTTCATTTTATGAGAATTTTAATTAGCAATGTATACATTTTATTATTTATTTAATGTTGTACATATGCGTCTTTTATTTTACATAGTATTTAATCTGGTGTGTAGAGTTCAACTTATGCACAGAAGACCAGATTATCAGTTCTTATAAAATATAAGTTTTGGTTCACAGTTTAGATGGAATTGAACGCACCATAGGTACGGCTGTAGCACAATATTTTAGTAGATCTGTCTTGATTACGAAGAACAGTAATTATTTCGATAATTGTTTCGACTTATTGTATTAATACACTTTGTGTGTATTGAACAGGACCAAGTTGGAGTAATTAATTTTGTATTGACCTTATAAATTAATTTACATCCTATGATTATTGTGAGTGCTAATACTCTTAATCCCGAAATAATTATTATTTACGTATTTTAATATTCGTTGTTTTAATTCATTAAAAGGTGCGATCTTGTATGAGTCTATAATTGTAGAGACTCGGTCCCTTGTAAAATTAAAACGGTTAATTAAAACTTGTTACGACGTGTTTAGTGCAATGTTTAGTTTTGAAAAAGATTTAAGATTTGATCATGATTATGATTGTTGATAATAATTATATGCTCAAATATACATGAAAGTAATTATTGTGGGTTGATTGAACGAGCCTTCTATTAGGGTTGTATACTAAAAATTATTTTTTTAGTATTTAATTTAATTTTAATAAAATTAATTTTTCATTCTATGAGAATCTATATGAACTATGTATGCAATATCATTTCTTTAAATGTTATGTATGGATGTCTTTTATTTTGTACAGTACTTAATCTAGTGTGTAGAGTACAACTTGCACACAGAAGATCAAATTTTAGGTTCTTGCAGAATATAAGTTATTTGTTTATAGTTTAGATGGAAATAGATATAGTATTGGTACTACTATAACACAGAGTTTTACTAGGCCTGCCTTAGTTACATGGAACAAATAATAGCGTCGTCCATTGTTCCGACTCTCTGTGCTAGTACACTTTGTGTGTATTGAACCGGACATATTGTGGTAATTAATTTTATACTGACTATATAAGTTAATTTACATCCCAAGGTTATTATGAATAGTGCTTATATTCTTAATCTTGAAATAATTATTGATTTGCGTATATTTACTATTCGTTGTTATGATTCGTTAGAGGGTACAATCTTATATGGGTTTATATTCTCAGTGAGTTGGATAACAATATTATTTATATGGTGAATATTAATTATTGACAGAATCCACGTCTCGAATGATCGGGATTGACGATACCCCATTAAGAAAGTTTGTAAGTTTTGACCGAGTTAAACCCTGGAAGTGAATTTGATTATCCGGCGGTCAAAGAAGTTAAGTAGAAGGATTTAAGGAATTTAAAGATGCTGATTAAATTAAATTGTCACTAATTAAATTTAATTGACGGGTATCAAGAATCTTAACTTGTGGAGATGATTTAAGTATTTAATAACAGGAGCTCAATGCAAGAAGGTCTTGAGATTATAACTTAGAGTGTAATTACAGTTCTTTAGTGGTGTGAACTGTAATTTAGTATTTTATTGAAATTGAGGAAACCGCTGTAAGGTTTTCATAATTACAGATACCGCTATGAGATTTTCTTAATTGCGAAAACTACTGGATGAGTATCTGCGTTCCACTAGAAGTCTTTGTTATAATTACAGGTCCCTGCTGTAACCCTATAAATATGCTGGTAGGCTGAACTAAATTTATAACTTGTCTTCAAGACTAAAGCTATCCAGGTTCTGCCTGTACGAGTTCTCAAATGATTGTAAATCACACAACATTCAAGAATCGCATAAGAGAGTACAGTAGAAGGTCTGACGAGAGCATCAACTCGGAATCAAAATTATGGTTGAAGAATCGATCGGTAAAAGGTATTCTTCTAAATTAACTGTGGTTGTACGATTTTTTATTTTGATCCTTTGACGTCAAAAGTCTTATTTGGACCCCGTTTTGACATTTGCCCGTCCAGTTAATTTTTATCGAAAATCATTTACAAAAATAATGATCTTGGCAGTTTTATCTCTAACAATTGGTATAAAGCTGTTTTGTTTTTTGTTTACGATTTATCGGGACAGGGTAGTTTTAGAACTGTGCTAATTTTATTTTGCAAGCGTTCTAATCTCGATTTTATGATCATTATATTTTTCATGTCTAATTGAATGGTTTGGATGATGATTTAAATTTTTTAATCACGAGAGTTGATTGTGATAGATTAAGTTTTTTCTAGATTGAATGTGAGCCTACGGAACATAGGTTTCGATGTAATAGCTAATTATTTATTTTTAAATATCTATTTAAATTATTTAAGAACAGATTGAATATCCAAGAATACGAAAAACAAGAGGTGGCATCGGCGGTGTTTTCGGGTTTTATGGGCCACGAATCGCGGTGATTTTTCCACAATTTTTGACTTATTTTCCAGCATCATTTTTTGCAATTTTTAGGCTTAAAAAACAGTATTAAAAACTGTCCCAAAAACAATAAAAAAATTTGGTTTAAAAAATAGCCCGCGACGGCACCAATGGCGGCGGTTTGGGGCTGTTTTTCGATAGTTTTTTCAATATTTTCGAGACTAGTTTTGAGCAGATTTTTTGGCATAATATAGCAGTAAAAGACCACTAGAAAAACAATCCAAAAAGTACAAAAAAACCAAGCCAAAACAGGTGGCAAAAAGCCAAACATGCGATGGCACTCAGGCATCGTTGGGCAACAACCTTTAGGGCTGTTTTTTGGGGCTTTTTTGAACTATTTTTGAGGGGTTCATCAAAGCAATCGGTTTCTAGATATTTGAGCTATTTTTCAAAAACAAATAGGACCAAAAACACCATCGAAAAAAATGCAAAACGGCGGCAGAAGCTGGCGGCGACAGCGACTGTTTCGAGGCAATTTTTCGGACTAATTTTTTGACAAAAAAATACTACTTTTGAGAGCTATTTTTTTAATGTAAACGGCGTCAAAAAGGAGCATCGAGGTGGCAAAAAAAGCCGCTTGAAGGTGGCGGCACAAGGAGGCAGCGACGGCGGCATGGTGGCTGGCGGTGGTGGTGATCTCCGGACTATCTTGGCTCGCTGTTTTTGATATCTTTTTTATACTAATATGATATATTTATATATATCAAAGTGTATCAAAGAATGCTGATGCAATCGGGAAACAGGAATCAGATATGATCGAGGATTATTACAGCTTATCTTCAACAGGAGTTTGAAACTCATCAGAATTTCTTCTTGATCATAAAATCGAGATATATATATATCGTGCATATATATTCATATTAACTGCGTGGATGATATATATCTGTTTTATATTCTCCTGTTAATTTAATTAATTCAAAAAATTTGATTTTAATTAAAATATTTTGTAATTAAAAATAAAAATAAAATTTTTTATTTAAAGTTTTTAATTAAATAAAAAAACTTTAGATATTTTATTTTTTACAAAATATCACGTTTAATATAAAATCGAATATCTTGAAAAAACGTGAAAATTAATTTTGCATTTTGAATTAATTAAATAGAAAAATATTTTAATCTAAATAAATTATTATTTTCGAAAAATGTAAAATAAAAAATAAAATAAATAAATATTTTTAATTACTACCTTAACTGAAAAGCTGTGCATTTATTAAATTTTATTTGTTACGCATTAAAATACGAAAAGATGATTTGACAAACTAGAATCTTTGAAATCGTATACACGAAAAGATACACGATTCTTTCAGATCGTGTGGTTTTCGAAAATTAATAAATTTATTTTAATTAAACGGATTTTTATAACCCTAAAAAATGTTTTAAAAATCCAAGTGAGAGAGAATTTATTTACAGATAAATCTTACGGTCTCCATCACCAGTTTATAGGCGATATAATTAATTCCTGCGTGTTGGCAGTAAGGCCTTCCTCTCTATCGGACAGATTAATTACAGTATCGCTAGTTCAAACATCATTTAGGGATATATCTGGATAATTGTTAGTGTGGATCACTTCTCCATCTGAAGGGTTCATTACAAAGCGATTGATTTGGGATTAGATGATGGTTAATACTTAACTGTATATAATAGTATCATCTCCATCTGAATCACTGCTATTATATATTGGACCAAAACTATGTCAGGTAGTTAATTTTACTTGGCAGGATCAGTTGCCTAGATAGTAAAATTAATAGGAATTGGCCTGTTTGGACATACGATGGATAGTAGACGTCCTCCCATCGAGGCATGCTATTCGCAGGGTACAAGGCAGCTGGCGATTTTCTTTTAAAATGGTAGAGGGAACCAAATTAAAATAAATTCAAAATTTTACTCGTCCTAATTAACGGTATTTTTAATTATGTGACTAGAAAAATAATTTTCAACCCACTCGCTTCAATACTTAAAGAAAACAAACTAACGGGACCAAATTTTATTGACTAGAAAAGTAATTTGGATATAACTTTAATTACCAAGGGTATTCCTTCAATTCTAGAAAATGTGTTTATTTCTGAAAAAGGTTCTTTCTCTGGGCCGAAAGGCATAAAGAAGAAAAAAGTACAAAATAGGGAGATATGATTTTCAGGGTAATTAGTGGGCCACGAACTGGTATGAAAAGGCTGAAAGGAAGATGTTTTCACTGCAACCAGACACGGCACTGAAAAAAGCTATGTCTAGTATTTCTCAAAAGGTTGAACAATCAGGGTAATTCTGTTCACTAGTTGTGTGAGACCTAGACCCGTTTTCTTTTTTCGGCGTTTTTCGACCCGCGTTTAGTGTTTTCATTACAGCATGTTCATATGCCTTTTTATGCATGCTCGGGTTTAAATATGCATGCGAGGTTAGTTCCCTGGGCCATTGGGTGCTGTGATGCGTTTTTCAAAAAAAACAAAAAAAAAATATTTTCGTGGCCTATAAATATCTGTCTTTAGATAATTTCAAAATATCTTCTCTCTCTCTATAGCCTTGAAATCCCACCAGACGCTCTTCCTTCTCTCTAACTTCTCGGGGGCCCGGGGCTCAATTTTCAACGATCCAACAGCAGATCCCTGCTGTTGGCATGGTGGGCTATACGTTCATCTGGACATAATTTCTTTCCGATAAAGTTCAATTTTGCACATGGATCAAAGTGTCGAGTTCTTGACTCAACGAGATAGGATCCTATACTCTCATATCTTATAAGGGTGCTACGTGTAATCGTGTGTGTTTTTACTAGTTAAAAATACATGAAAAATCAATTTATGTTTCAAAACAACCGGGTTTTGGTTTAAAAGGGGGTTTTGTGTTGTTTCGGATGGATGGAACCAGGTTTTGAATGTTTTTTTGGTGGTTCTTGATGGTTTGAGTTCACGTATGTCTGTGGGTGTTGAAAATATGTGAATTGGTATGTTTATGTGTGTTTTGAAGCATCATAGTGGATTTTTGTGAGTTTTGGGGCTTATGACAAAAACCAGGAGAAAATTTGGGTTTTTCTCGGTTGCCTGCTCGCTCGAGCGCCCGATGTCTGCTCGAGTGGACAGGCTGTGCAGGACCATTTTCTATTGATCATATCTCCCTCATTCGAACTCGGAATTGGGTCGTTATTGTACTCAAATTGAAGCCCTGAAAGTCTTCCTTCCAATGACACCACTCTCACAATAAAATACTTTTTGTAAAAAAAGTTATGATCAAAAGAGTCAAGGTATGTCAAAATTTCTTACCCGTTTTTTACAAGTTTTTGGCCGAATGGAACATTTTATCAAGTTTCTTGTTTCTTGCGGTGTTTTGTTGTTTTGGTTGGTTATGAGCTTGTGTTGGGCGCGTGTAGGCATCGTAGATTTGTGTTGGGCACGTGTGGGCGTCGTAGGTTTGTGTTGGGCGCGTGTAGGTGTCATGGGCTTGTGTTGGGCTCGTGTGGGCGTCGTGGGTTTGTGTTGGCCATGTTGAGCGTGTGTGGATTCGTGTTTACCGTGTTGGGTGTGTGTGGTCTGTGTTTGCCGTGTCGAGCATGTGTTAGTCATTTCATGCGAGTTTTTAGTGCACGGTTGTGTTTGTAGTGGTTAGTGCATCGTTGCGTGCGAGGGTTTAGTTTTGTTTCTTCGTTTGGTTCTTCTCCCAGGGATGATTGCTCGAGCGGTGGTTGAGCGCTCGAGCGGTGGTTGAGTGCTCGAGCGCTTGAGCGGTGGTGTGCGTGATGTTTGCTCATTGTTGGGTGCGGGGCATGTTTGTGCCCGTGGTTCTTTTAGGGAAAAATGTGGTGTTTTGCGAAAATTGGGATTTTATGGGTTTGATGTTGGCCTTCAGGTTAGGCTTGGTTTGTGGGTTGTTGGTTGTCCATATGAGTGGATATCGGGTTATATGACGGGTGGTGTCATGATGTGAAATTTATACGTGGCTTTATGCATTTATAACTCTAGTTTATGTATGGATTACATAGGTGACTTGCATGGTTTTTGTGATCGTTTTGTGTAATGTGGTTTTAAGCTTTAAAACTCAGAGTTGTTATATGCACGTATATGTGGGATCTGAGGAGTGAATGCATGCGGTACATGTTGCATGGGTTGCAAGTATAGTGTGAGTCACGTGTATAGCATGTGACGTGATTTATGAAACGAAATGTTTATACGTGGTCTTATGCATTAAAATTTTGGTTTATTTATGCATATGTGTATGGAATGGGATAGATAGACACGTGGTTCTGTTAATGTTAACTCTGGTTAACAAGGCATTTGTTGGGGCTGAGGTCATTTGGGGATGACTCGAGAAAGTGCGTTCGTTGGGGCTGAGGTCCTTCGGCGAGAGGCCAAAAGGTGCATTAGACGGGGGCTGCGGTCCTTCGGTGAAAGTCCGAAAAGGTACATAGATTGCATGTAATGCATTGTGAGACGGATAAAATCAATTTCAAATTGTTTTTACGACCCGTGTGAGTCGTGACATAAAAGTTATTTCAAACCGTTTTCAAGGCTCTTGTGAGTCCAAAATGGTTCTTATCCTTGCTTTTTCGTTGCTTATGAAAATTGTTTTAAAGTCTTGAAAGAGAGTAAAAAACTGCACCTTGTTTTCCTATCAAGTTTAACTTATATTTCATGTTTTGTCTATTTTATGCTGAGTTTTGGCTCATAGTGTCGGATTTGAAATGTTTTTCAGGAATCGGTCAGGCAGGTTGATTCGGGGTTGTTGGAGGGGCAGAAGATTTATAGTCTTCCTTTTTGTTCTTTTAGTATCATGTATGTTTACATTTTTTTGGTGTTGGAACCGTGTAATGTTAGCCCTTTGGGCGGATATATTAAATGCATGTATGCTTTAATTTGTGAGTATATATTGGGTTGGGTGTTTTATCTGGTTGTTTATGGGTGTTTCACGTGACTCGGAGTTTGGGGCGTGACAGCTTGGTATCAGAGCTCTGGGTTCGCAAATACCTAGAGCCGTGGGAAGAGGGTGTATCACCGTGTGAGGTTGATTGCATGTGTTTAGATGCTTTGATAACATGAACGTATTAGCATGTTAAGCATGTGATTGTTATGTATATGTGAGCATAGGGGTTAAACGTTAGGATTGATTAGTTTTGCCTTTGGGTGTTTGGCTTAACAAACATGGGAGCCAAGTTAGAAATGCATTTAGCGGACGTGAATTCTAGCAGGGAATCTGAGTAGGTTATCCAGATTGACGCGCCACTCTTGTCGATTCTCCTCAGTATGTGAGGTTTGTTTAGCATGAACCTATGTTGCAACGTGTTAGCATGTTTATGTGCTTTGTTTATGTTCATGCGTTGTACTGCATCTTATGTTATGTGTTTCTTTCATATAGACCTGATGTTTGCGCGAAAAGGGTGAGGCCGAGGTCGAGGCTGTGGCCGTGGGTTTGGAGGTTGTGGTGGACTTCGTGGGTGGTGTGCTGTGTTGAGGCAGTGGTTGGTGAGGATGTGAGGTTGGGGTGAGTTGTAGATCCCGTGTCCTTGAGAAAGTTAACCGTTGTTTACGATACCTGACCTTGTTTGACTATATCCTAGGAATGGTTTGGCTGACCATCTCTTATGCCTGTGTCGATTGTAGTCGACGGTTTGTTTCCTTTGACCTTGTGGTGAATTTCGAGACCGAAATTCTTATGCCTGTGTCGATTGTAGTTGACGGTTTGTTTCCTTTGACCTTATGGTGAATTTCGGGAACGAAATCCCTTTAAGGGGGTAGAGTTGTGAGACCCTGACCCATTTTCTTTTTTTGGTGTTTTTCGACGTGCATTTACTATTTTTGTTACAGCATATTCATATGCATTTTTATGCATGCTCGGGTTTAGATATGCATGTGGGGTTGGTTTCCGAGGCCGTTGGGCACTGTGGTGCAATTTTTTTAAAAAAAGAAGATATTTTTGTGGCCTATAAATATATGTCTTTAGATACTTTCAAAATATATTCTCTCTCTCTCTAGCCTTGAAATCCCACCAAACGCTTTGTCTTCTCTCTAACTTCTCGGGGTCCCAGGGCTCAATTTTCGACGATTCAACAGCAGATCCCTGCTATTGGCACGGTGGGCTACTCGTTCATCTGGACAGAATTTCATTTTGGCAAAGTTTAATTTTGCACGTGGATTGAGACGTCGAGTTTTTAACTCAACAAGGTAGGATCCTAGACTCTCATGTCTTATAAGGGTGGTATGTGTAATTATGTGTATTTTTACTAATTAAAAATGCATGAAAAATTGATTTATGTTTCAAAACAACCGGGTTTTGGTTTAAATGGGGGGTTTTGTGTTGTTTCGATTGGATGGAACTGGGTTTTGAATGTTTCTTTCGGTGGTTCTTGATGGTTTGAGTTTGCGTATGTTCGTGGGTGTCGAAAATATGTCAATTGGTAGGTTTATGTGTGTTTTGAGGCATCATAGTGGGTGTTTGAGAGTTTTGGGGCTTAGAACACAAAATAGCAAAAAATCTGGGTTTTTCTCGGGTGCCTGCTCGCTCGAGCGCCCGATGTCCGCTCGAGCAGACTAGCTGCGTAGGGCCATTTTCATTTGATCATATCTCCCTCATTCGGACTCGGAATGAGGTCATTCTTATACTCAAATTGAATCCCCGAAAGTTTTCTTTCCAATGACACCTCTCTCACAATAAATTTTTTTTTGTAGAAAATGTTATGATAAAAAGAGCGAGGGTATGTCAAAATTTCTTATCCGTTTTTCACCAGTTTTTGACCGAATGGAACTTTTTATCAAGTTTCTTGTTTCTTGGGGCATTTTGTTGTTTGGTTGGTTATGGGCTTGTGCTGGGCGTGTGTAGGCGTCGTAGGTTTGTTTTGGGCGCGTGTGGGCGTCGTGGGTTTGTGTTAGGCGCGTGTAGGCGTCGTGGGCTTGTGTTGGATGCGTGTAGGCGTTGTAGGTTTGTGTTGGGTGCGTGTGGGTGTCGTGGGTTTGTGTTGGTCGTGTTGGCCGTGTGTGGGTTCGTGTTTGCTGTTTTGGTCATGTGTGGGTCTGTGTTTGCTGTGTCGGGCGTGTGTTTGTCATTTCATGAGGGTTTTTGGTGCACGGTTGTGTTTGTAGTGGTTAGTGCATCATTGCGTGCGGGGGTTTAGTTTTGTTTCTTCGTTAAGTTCTTCACCCAGTGATGATCGCTCAAGCGGTGGTGTGGTAGAGATGTATGTTGGTAGGGGACCGCTCGAGTGGTGGTTGAGCCCTCGAGCACTTGAGCGCTGGTGTGCGTGATGTTTGTTCATCGTTGGGTGCGGGGCCTGTTTGGGGCCGTGGTGCTTTTTGGGAAAAGGTGGTGTTTTGTGAAAATCGGGGTTTTATGGGTTTGATGTTGGCCATCGGGTTAGGCGTGGTTTGTGGGTTGTTGGTTGTCCATATGAGTGAATGTCGGGTTATATGACGGGTGGCGTCATAATGTGAAATTTATACGTGGCTTTATGCATTTATAACTCTAGTTTATGTATGGATTACATAGGTGACTGGCATGGTTTTTGAGGTCGGTACGTGTAATGTGGTTTTATGCTTTAAAACTTAGAGTTGTTATATGCACGTATGTGTGGGATCTGAGGAGCGAATGCATGTGGTACATGTTGCATGGGTTGCAAGTGTAGTGTGGGTCGCGTGTGTAACATGTGACGTGGTTTGTGAAACGAAATATTTGTACGTGGTCTTATGCATTAAAACCTTGGTTTATTTATGCAAGTGTAGTGTGGGCGCGTGTAGGCATCGTAGATTTGTGTTGGGCACGTGTGGGCGTCGTAGGTTTGTGTTGGGTGCATGTAGGCGTCGTGAGCTTGTGTTGGGCTCGTGTGGGCGTCATGGGTTTGTGTTGGCCGTGTTGGGCGTGTGTGGGTTCATGTTTGCCGTGTTGGGTGTGTGTGGGTCTGTGTTTGCCGTGTCGAGCATGTGTTAGTCATTTCATGCGAGTTTTTAGTGCACGATTGTGTTTGTAGTGGTTAGTGCATCGTTGCGTACGGTGGTTGAGAGCTCGAGCGGTGGTGTGGCAGAGATGTATATCGATGGGGGACCGCTCGAGCGGTGGTTGAGTGCTCGAGCGCTTGAGCGGTGGTGTGCGTGATGTTTGTTCATTGTTGGGTGCAGGGCATGTTTGTGCCCGTGGTTCTTTTTGGGAAAAAGGTGGTGTTTTGCGAAAACTGGGATTTTATGGGTTTGATGTTGGCCTTCAGGTTAAGCTTGGTTTGTGGATTGTTGGTTGTCTATATGAGTGGATGTCGGGTTATATGATGGGTGGTGTTATGATGTGAAATTTATACGTGGCTTTATGCATTTATAACTCTAGTTTATGTATGGATTACATAGGTGACTGGCATGGTTT
>JAULJZ010220537.1:0-17763 GCA_032270985.1 Heliamphora pulchella
AAAAGATCTTATCATTGGGGATCCATCTCAATGTATCAAAACTCGATCTTCTCTACATAATATTTGTGGTAATTTAGCATTTTCTTTCCAGACTAAACCAAAATATTTTGAGAAAGCTGAAAACGATGAGATTTGGACCTTAGCTATGCAAGAAGAGCTTAAGTAATTTGAAAGAAACAAGATTTAAACATTAGTTCCAGGACCTAAGGATCACTCCATCATCGGTACAAAATGAATTTTTAGAAACAAAATGGATAAGAACGGAGTAGTTCTTAGCAACAAAACTCGATTGGTAGCCCAATGTTACATTCAAGAAGAGGGCATTGATTTTGATGAGACTTTTGCTCCTATGACTAAGCTTGAGGCGATTAGGATACTGCTTATTTTTGCAAGCTTTAAAAATTTTAAATTCTATCAAATGGATGTCAAAAGTGCCTTTCTAAATGGTTTTATCTCGGAGAAAATTTTTGTGAAACAACCTCTTCAATTTAAAAATTCTAATTTTTCAAACCATGTTTACAAACTTACTAAGACTCTAGGTTTAAAGTAAGCACCTAGAGCATGATATAAAAGGCTTAACAAATTCTTGATTGAAAATAAATTTTCAAGAGAAAATATTGATACCACTATTTTCATCAAGTCTCAAGGAAATGATATGTTTGTTGTCCAAATTTATGTAGATGACATTATTTTTTGCTCAACTAATGAATCTTTTTGCAAGGACTTTGCTAAGTGCATGAAGGGAGAATTTGAGATGAGGATGATGGGAGAGCTCAACTACTTCCTTGGACTTCAAATCAAACAAACTCAAAAAGAAATCTACATCAATCAAGTCAAGTATACAAGGAATTTATTGAATAGATTTGATGTGCAAAAAGTAAAACTTATGGGAACTCCAATGTGTCCTACAATAAAGATTGACAAGGATGGAAATGGTAAAACAGTAAAGGAAAAAAAATATAGAGGTATGATTGGATCTCTACAATACTTAACTGCTAGTCGTCCAAATATTATGTTTTACGTTTGCATGTGTACTAGATTCTAATCTAATCCTAAAGAATCACATGTGACCTCCAATCTAGATTCTAGATATTTGTCTTTCATACATCTGATTTTGGTGATTCTAAAAGGGGAGAAAGTTAAGAAAGATGAGAGAAAACAAAAAGAAAGACAAAAATGAAGATGTAACTTTTTAAGCATACATTTATGTCTTTTTATATTGTGGATGTGATTGCAGATGAATACATTTCAGTTTTAGTTTTTTTGTGAATGGGAACAAATGTTGTTTGTATAAAATCTTAACTTTTGTGAACTGACATTTCTTAAGTTCATGCCAACTGATATATCTACTGTTATCTTATGCTAAGTGCTTTTCAAGTTTACATGAATACTTATATAGTTACTGTGTATTTATGAAATGTATTTGGTGCTAGAAACTTGAAATTATTGCACATATATATACCTGTTGAGTCTCTTGGACTCTTGATCACCTTGAGTTGACGCACATATCTTAATGAATGCTTTATTGGTGCACATATCTTAATGAATGCCTTATTGATGCACATATCTTAACTCTTGAACATGTGTTGTACTTTGTTAGTGAATGCCTTATTGATGGAATTGCTTTTTAATTTAAGGCATAGAGATAAGGAGAGAACTCTTGTTGAAAATCTTTTTAAATATTTTCTTAAAAATGTTGTAATCATAAAAAATGGAGAGATTTTTAGCCCAAGGGTATTTTAATTAGATTTTGATAATTTTGATAATTTATTTTTTTAATTAAATTGATTTAAAAAGAATTATATTTTAATATTTTTAAAAAGGTAAGTGTTGACACTACATGACTATTGAGTCGACACCTTATACTATTTGTGCTAACTCGTAGCATAAAATAGGTTGACACTAAGTGTTCTGTCAATGAACATTTTGAGTCAACACAAATTGACATTTGAGTCGACACCTAAAGACAAAGTACACTTGAAACTCTCAAGTGTGTCAACACCATTAAAAAATTGAGTCGACACCTTAACGCGTTTGTCTGAGATGTTTTGGGTACTCATTTGAGTCGACACCAAACTAGTTTGGGTCGACACTTTTAGTATTGGACCAAAATCAACTTTGTGTCGATACTAGATGTACTCTGAGTCAAAGGCATATGAGCAAAATGAGTCTACATCAAAAGACTTTGAGTCGACACCTACACAAGCCTTGCAGGATTCAACTTGAGTCGACACCAACGCCATTGAAGTCGACACCAAGTAATCCATCGAACTCTTGACTTTGGGTGAAAAAAGGGTCAACACAAAAATATTCTAGTTAGCTTGCTAAACAAAAAGGGTCAACACAAAATGAAAATGAGTCGACACAAATCAACCGAGACTTTCTGTAGATTTTTAAGTTGACACCAAAACAAAAGGGGTTGACACAAAATGAAAAAGGATTGATACAAAATGCTTCATGAGTCGACACAAATATTCTAGTAGCTTGCAAGACAAAAAAGGGTCGACACAAATGATCCATAAGTTGACACCACCGTATGTGTAAGGGAGATGCAGAAAATTGAGTCGACACCAACGAAGATATGAGTCGACTCATTCACTTAAGGAACCAAACCCAGATATTTTGAGTCGATACCAAATGAAATTGGGTCAACCCCGGTGACAGATTTAAAATCTGTTATTGTTCCAACGGAAAGATTTCAATGCGTTTAATACTTCCACCAACCTACCAACGGCTATAATTTTCATAAGGCTATAAAAGGAGTTAAGATTCAGAGCTTTAATTAAGATCTAAAACCTCTAGATACTGATTTATTGCTCAAGATCGAAGCTCCCATGCTTAAGAAAAGCATTTACTGCGATTGAATACTCCTTCAGCCTATTCTCTTTTTATTGCTCATTATATTCCCATCTTTTATAAAAATAGTGAGATAGTTAATCTCTGATTCCTTCATCTATTGTATTTAAAGGTGAGTCACCTTTGATCTTTTGAATGAGTAAGTGATACTCTTCAAAGAAGAGCTGAAGAATGATCAGAAGAAAACATGGGCAGTTTTTATAGGATCATCTTGAGGCCGTTGCAAGGCTTTTGAATGTGTCCGTAAATATTTCTATCCTAGTGGATATTCTCAACAGAAGTCTTGAGGTTGTAAGGTTTTGAATGCGCCTGTGAAACATTCTATCATAGTGAGAATTCTCAAGAGGAGTCTTGAGGAGTGAACATAGGTTTAGAAGAAGCCGAACCACTATAAATCTTGGTGTTCGATTCATTTTCTCTCTCTCTTACCTTTTAATTTTTTTATTGCTTTAGTTCTTGATATACTTGTTATATTTACTTGTGAAATTAAAAGATTTTGAAAAAAGTTTTACAAATTGTTATTATTATTTTTAAAATCTAATTCATCCCCCTCTTGAATTGCCTAAAACTAACAGTGAGGAATCTCGCTGTCTTTAAGAATAAATTTTTGGCCATCGGAATACATAACTCAGTGAATCAGATGTTAGCATCCTGCTCTCTAGGATTCAATTGTCGCTTTCCCACAAATATGCACTCGTAAATGTGAAAGTGTCAAGAACAGCTCCATTGATCGTCCCAAGATCAAACCAAAAAATAATATAAAATAATATTATATAATTTTGGCTTGACAATTAAATTCTCAAAAACCCATGTTATCAAAAGTAATTTCTGCTTCTTTTCTCACACACCTCCACAAAGGAAAAGATGAATATATAAAAAGGAGATTGGACAAAAATGATTAAGCCATTAACTCCTACCAACGGTTTACAATTTTTAGCAATAAAAACCTTTATTATTCTTTATTTGACAAAAAATAATTTACATTTATAAAAATTTAATATAATATATTTAGGCATTAAAGAGCCTAGCTCCATAACCTAATGGCCAATGAATTGCACCATAAAAATAATTAATATTTGCAATAAATGTTATTTCTATTTTTGTATTTTAGAATAAATAAAATACGTTTGTTAAAAATTTCAACAATTTCCCGTTATTTCAAAATTACAAATAAAATATATAAAGTTCATTAATGGGACACGAGCGTCTAATGCATTATGGTAGTGTCTTTTGGATTATGAATCGACATTTAAGATAAACAAATTGGAGTTACAGAAATTTGGAGAAATACAACATTTCTATGAATCAAATTCGTTTACGTGTAATATAGCCGAACATGTCACCCACATTAGATTCTCTAATCAGAGCTTGTTCAGCACGAGTTGACGCTAAGCGGTCATGCACCCTACTTGGATATTCGTAAATGCTCTGAAAAACTTGCCTAAGTTCTAATAAGAAACGGCACCACCTCTACACCCACATAGATAAATTCATCAAGTGCGCACTGCAATTAAATACACCACCTTTAAAAAGGCAATTGACACATTAAGAGTATTGCTCAACCTTTATACAATACATCAACACCATAGGGATATACTTTCGAAATAAAAATAATAGTGCTTAACAATCACCAAGTGACTTGTTATTACCCATATGAATTTACTATTTGAAATTTTTATTCATGTAAATTGGGTTACCATCATTAGTAGCTTCTGCATAAGCATAAGTATAATCCCCCTCGATGTACATTTTACAACATGAACAAAATAGTCATAGGCTCAACACAAATTTTAATTTTTCTTCCCTCAACACAAATTTTATTTTTCTTTGCCTCGCTACTCATAAATAGGTGGCTTAAAATATATTTTAGGCATTTTGCCTGTCACACCATAATTAATGCTCAAACAATTCACATAACATCTTAGGCAATGTCTAAGGGTTTACACCGTAAATATTTATCTCTACAATTATTTTTTTAATCAAATATTCAATTATCATCATTATACACACTATGTACAATATATTCTAACATTATCCATAAAGGATATTAATTAAGAAATTTTGTATTTTCTTAGTTTTATGTTTTTCATCTTCGATAATTGTAAGGATCATATATTAAATCATAAGTCAATTGAAGGAACCATTTCAAGACCATCTCTTGACATTTGAAAACATAAGGTTCCACTTTTAAACACATGTATGTCCATTTAAGGACTAAACAGTGAAAGATTTACAAATATTATTTTCTCTTTTTTTCTTGAAAATAAAGACTTTTTTTTTCTTAAATCAAAAATTCAAAATACCTTAAGAATGTTTTATGATTCAAAAATTATGCAAACAAATATTATTTTATTTTCAAACAAACTCTACAAATTAAATATTTTGATTTTCATAATAGTAACCAAATGTGTTAAACTTCAAAAATTTACCTTTTACCAACATACTTTAAAAGTACGATGAATATCATAATTGGACAAAAATTTATCATTAATTTGTTCCATAGGACAATTGCTAAAAAGTTTTATAAATTCTTAGTCTCATATCTAATAATTCATCTCAAAATTTCTCTAAGACTTAATAAAAATCTATGTTAGTTAAACCAAGGCACCAAAGACTCATTGAGTTTTCACATTTTATCATCTTGATAAATCAATGATCAATTGATCATATTAAGCCATCATTAATATCATATCGGATAAAATCTAAAGTTTCAAATTCAAATAAAATTTTCACATTTATGAACAATATTTACCCATTTGTCATTTTGGATATTATCCAAGGATTTTACCATAGGGTTTTTTTTTTTATGTCTATCTATTACTAAACTTCATTGCTTGTCTCTCTGAAAATATAACATAATTAGTATAGTGGTAAAAAATTAATAAGTGTATTAAATCTAACCAAGCATTCCATAAGAGTGAGATGACAAGGCAAAGGTATAGGGGCGGGCTCTCCCTCTCTTTATATATAGACATATTAGTTCAAGGAAAAGGTATAAATATTTTATCTTATCTTTCAAATATATTTTATCTCTCAAGTCTCACTGATTGGGATTTTAGAGGGCCTCCCACAGGTCACCGATCGGGAGATTTGTTTTACAGATTTATCGCCATGGATCACCTAGGGCTCGATCGCCTTCAACCTCGTCAAGTTCTTAATCATTAATTAAAAAATAAAATTAATCTTAGTCTGCGCCAAATGTGAAAACGGAAAAATTGGCAAGAAAAAATTAACTCGGCCGAGCTCGGCAAATTCGACTAAGCTCGACAACAACCTGACAGAAACAAAGCTGATATCGATTTTCTTGGATTTGGCTAAAAAAAGCTAAAAGAATGTACGGCAAAGGCTAAGCTAGGCTTTCTCTCTTTCTCTTTCATGATTTTTACATATATATATATATATATATAAATATCGTATCGCGTATATTAAAAACAAAAAAATATCCTGTATTTCAAAAAATAACAAACATCGTAACAAAACAAACCTTAAAAAAAACATATTAATGTTCTATCTCACAGTAGATTTGGAGGAGCTCTCAATTCTAGGAATTATGATTTCCCTTTGTTTGGCATATATACATCTTTCCATTGGGAAAGCAACAAAGAGGATAAAAAAATGAAAACCAAAAGAGGAGGATCCAGAGAGTTACTCAGGGGAAAGTGTTAAGGAAGCTTGTAGCGTGCTCTTCTCTCGCGACGTACCTTCCTCATTGCTCTTATCTCAACCCAAACTCCATCGCCGGAAGAGCTTTTTATGCCAGGCACGTTTGATTCCGGCGGCCGGAGACTGGTTCTCCAGCGAAGTTTCTTCGTCTTTTTCTTTTTTTCGATAACGCTGGATCTAAAAGAGAAATGCCAGGTTCTTGGTATTAAAGATGAAAGGGACGTGACTCTGGGATGTCTTGTCCATGTGACAACTTAAAAAATCTGTCAATGTGCCTCAAAAATCACTTAACAAAGTCCATGATTTTCTTTAAAACCACTATCCTCATTAAACTTTTCATGGTACAGTACAGTTGATATCTGACACAGCCCACTGCTTTATGAAATTTTGCTTTTTTAGCTAAAAGAACGAAACCCATTCAAAGCTCCGCCAACCCGACCATGGTGTCTCAGTTGGTCAGTAACAGAGCAAAGACTCATCTCGATTGCTCGGATCAACATTGCACGGAGCTCGACGACTCAAAACCAGGATCGGCAAGAGCTCAGCTCATTCGAAAAAAGCTCGGCTCATTCAGCATCTACTCTGAAGCTTTGCTCGGCTCGGCGCCTGAGCTTGGCACGAACTCCCCAGCATGACTTTCTCTCTCTAGAGATACCCTCTTCTCTTAAGAACAGCGTGGGTTCAGATCCCACACAGGCAAATACTGAACGGGTTATTTACTGGTCTGGGGTTTTTCTCTCTCTAAGGTATGTTCCAACCTCTGCAAAGCAGCTAGAGCTCGGCGATGCTTCTTGGCTCCTCACTAAAACGCTAAAATGCTCGGCAAGCTCATACTATCCTCAACGACTTTGGCCCAGCACTTGAAACTCAGGTTAGTCGGAGCTCAGCCACACCAGATCTTCGATGCTCGAGAATGGAGTCTTAGTGGGTCAGTGATGCAGCTCAGTCGCCTTTCTCTTGCTGCATGACACCTTAGTTCAGCTTCCCAACCCAGTAATTAAGCTCGGCCATCCTCCCCTAGGAGCTCAGCACTTAGTACCTCCACTCTTACTGCTGATCCAATTAGTTACTCGGAACCAGACAATCTGAAATCTAGACGACTTTTGCTCCACATCTGAAATAAGCCCCTCCACAAGCTCGGCGTCTTCTTGTTTGCCTGACCCGTTCGTGCTTCGAAGCTCAAGACATTCAAATCTCGGCATGTGGTCAGAGCTTGGAATCTTTCTCCCTCTCTACACTTTTTGTTCAGCATTATATTGAAGGTCCAGCCGCCATGTCTGTGGGGTTCAGCAATATCTCGAAGCTTGCCCACCCCTTCATAAATCTCAGCATTTGATTTCGGTGTTGTTTCAAAGACCGACCACTACTCTGAGTTCGGCAACTTATAGGTTTCTCTCTAAAGCTTGGCAAGCTCCCAAGTTCCCTTTGCAGCGCAACAGCTTGGAGACCCCCATGCTATCAGGAGTTCAACACTTATTCTTTGGGTCGATTGATAATTATTCAGCCTCCCCACAGCTTAGCCGACCTCCCTCTTGCTCGGCCACTGAGGTTTGTAACTCAGTATATCTACAGATCAACCATTTTCTCTCAGTGCCTGGACCTGCTCGGCATCTATGCTTAGAACCTGTTCGGCACCAGATGGTCAAGATCTGTTCGGCAACTTGCTGAGTTCGGCACTTATTTCTCAAATCGTTTGGGAGCTCAGCGCAAGCTCTCCATCATAGTTTTCTCCATGCTTAGTGTCCTCGGCTTTATATCTCGCTCCCGAATGGATCGATGACCTTTGACTCCCCATTATGGTGTCTTCCCTGGATGCTTGGCAATCAAAGATGGATGATGGTTTGAAATATTTAGTGGAAACCCCACTGAAAACAGGTTAAAGATACGAAAAATGTGTTGGAAATGCCTACGGTAGCGAAAGATGTGCTTGTCCCTTTTACTTGCTCGGCATGCTCGACACTTAGTACCTCATCAGATCAGTGTGGCCACATATCTTCGAAGCTCAGGTTGGTCGGCAACTTTTCAATACTGATTTGGGGTCATACTTAGATTGGTCGATAACTCAGTGCTTGGCTCGGCAAGGATCGCAACTCAGCCTCGCCATACCTTCAGAGCTCGATGCTTGTATAGGCTGGAGAGTATGATCTTGTCTGTGTAGGGGAATTCAGGATGGGTTCGTGCCATGGAATTTCATTTGGATTCCTCTCTCTAGAAATCGTCTCACACTCTCTCCCTCTAGTACTATGTTTGGGCATAAGAGTTCAGAGTTTGGGAGCTTCGGCTAAGTCAAACTCAGCTCCATCTCTCTGTAGCTCGGCAGCTCAGCCCCTCTTGGGAGCAGTGCAACTCAACAGTTCGGTTTGTTTGGCAAGTGCTCGAAAGTCCGACCTCCATCTCTACGGAGCTCGGCACAGTCAGTGCCCTAGAATGGTGAATCGAAGAAGCTTGCAGCATGACTAGAGCTTGACAAAACTCCACATCTCGAAAAAAATCCAGCATGATTTTCTCTCTCTACAGCGCAATAACTCAACCTGGTTTCTCAAGCATACCTCTCCAGAACAGCTGCACGCCAATTCAGCCCAACTCTTTGAAGCTTCATCCTTCGCTAAAGCCGGTAACTTATCTCGGCTCTCAGTGCCTACGAAGCTCGGCCTCCCGACTTGACAACTCAGTTCAGTATTGTCTCAGCCCGCCGCCTCAACTCAGTGTCTCAATGCTTGGCACTTGTTTAGTTCATCTCAGTTCATCTCTGTTTCGACTACTGTTGAGAAATCAAATGCAAAGGAACTATATCACCAGTCCTGACGTTCAACTGCAGCAACTATGCTACTGAAGTTGAAGTTTCTTCAGGATAGAAGAAGACCGTGCAAAACTAGATCAACAGCAAAGTCTGAGAACAAGATAGAGGAACTGAGTACCCAATACCAGCTGAAGACAAGTGTATGCTACGGAAGATGCAGAGTGCAGACGAAAAAGTCTCACGAAAAAGTCTCAGTTGGCCGCCGGGTCAAGTCTGGGTAAGAAAGTTTCAGTTAACTTCGGGCCAAGCTTGGGGAAGAAAATTCCAGTTGACTTCGGGTCAAGCCTAAGAAAAAAAGTCCCAGTTGGCTTCGGGTCAAGCCTGGGTAAGAAAGTCCTAACTGGCCTAGAGTCAAGTCTGGGTACCAAAGGTTCGAGCTCGTTTAGGCCTCTCTCTCTCTCTAGAAGTCATCAAAGACTCTCCCTCCAACACTTCGCCTGCACGTGAGAAATTCAGATTTGGGGGCTTTGGCCAGATCAAACTCCCTCTCAGTGCTAAGCAAAAACGCTCAAACCGCAGCGGCTTACTTCTTATCTCGAGCTTGGTACACGATTGTTCTTACATCTCGGGAACCCATTTCTCAGTTTGATCGTGTCTCGGTTATGGCTTTTTGGTGGATCAGCCTGGCAGCTCAGCGGATTGAATAATCCACAATTCAGCATAATAATGAGAATGAGACGGCTGTACCTCCTCGGAGCAGCGTAACCCAGTGTTTGTTGCTTGGTCCCAATCCACGGCATCACAGCCACCCGCCACTTGGAGTTCGGTGGCCTGATTTATTTGGCACATGGTTGGCACCTCCACAACTCAAACTAACTCTCTCAAAGCTCGGCATCTACGGCCTCTCAACAGTACAGCCCTCTACTTGGAGCTCAGAACCCAGTGTCTCTCTCCTAACAATAACATCAGTGTTCTCCGTTTCTCCATCATCATACTCGACTATTGAAAGTCCTCAACGACAACAGAATGCTATCGATTCTGATCACTACTCTTCGGATTGTTATGAGAACTGTTTGGATGATCTCTCCCATCTAAATTGCCGGTTTGAGGAGGCTTTGTTATCCTTATCAAAAATGGGGTACACGTTGGAAGGGGCCTCAATAGCTACGGATAGGTGTGGTCCAGATTCATCAATTACTGAACTGACAGACTTTATATGTGCTGTTCAAATGGCAAAGGCAACAAATGTCTATCAAACATGCCAAAACTACACAAAAGATGAAAAAGAACACATCAAATTCAAGAAATATCACAGCCAATCGGTATAGGCGTGGAGCAGTGAGCAAAAGAATGCCACCACCGGATCGAACCTGCTCTAGAGCTCAACAAAGCCCTAGCTCAACTAGGCAAAGAAAGTTCCAGTTGGCCTCAGAGTCAAGCCTGGGCACCGAAGTCCTAGCTCCGGCTAGGCACCAAAAGCCCTAGCTCCAGCTAGGCATCAAAAGCCCTAGCTCCGTCTAGACATCAAAAGCTCTACCTCAAGCTAGGCAACAAAGTCCTAGTTCTGGCTAGGCATCAAAAGCCTTAGCATGTCTAGGCACTAAATCATGAAAACCTAGTTCGACTAGGTACCCTAATCTTGATGCTGTAGATTTAGTGATCAAGAGTTATAAACAGTTGTTATGCGATTGTGCAAAATATGAAAAAAGCTTATAACATGGCTAGATGGAGAGAAAGATATAAGAAAATCAGGCTAGCTCGGCTTAGCCCCTAATCTCCTCGGAACATCGACAGCTCTCTCATGTCTAGGTGCCAAAGGCCCTCGACAAGCACCTTCACAGCAACTAAAGTGGGGGCTAAACCCTTACTCATCGTCTATCTTCCGTTACTATTTACCAAAAGAAGAGTTCCTCTCACCATCTTCTTTCAAACACGGCACGCCAACACCCTAGCTCGGCTAGGTACAAAAAACTCTAATTCGACTAGAAGTTGAAAGATAGCATAATTTAATGGGGTTTTTTGACACAGACCCAAGATACATGAAGCTTTCCACCTCTTCCAAACGGAGCATGTGGAAACTGGGGGCTAATTGTAGTAGTAAAAAACTGATAAGTGTATTAAATCTAACCAAACACTCCCTAAGGGTGAGATGACAAGCCAAAGGTATGGAGGCTAGCTTTTCCTCTCTCTATATATAGGCATCCTAGCTCAAGGTAAATGTATGAACATTTTAGCTTATCTCTCAAACATATTTTCTATCTCAAGCTCCACTGACTTGGGCTTTGGAAGGTCTCCCGCCGGCAACCGGTCGGGGGGAGGCTTGTTTTGCAGGTTCGTCGTCATGAATTACTTGGGGCTCGATCGTCTTCAACCTCGTCAAGTTTTCAATAATCAATCAGAGAATAAAATTAATCTTAATTCTCTCAATTAGTAAAAAAAATCACAAATAAAATCAATCTCTACAATAATCACCTTTGCGATTTCACAATTATTTTAATCATTCAAAATAATTCTTATCATTCAACAATATGAGCAGCACAAATTTTTTTTTTTGGCTCATAACACCGGCCCACAAATATAATAGATTTTTTGTTCCCTGCAATTTATAAAATTGACACAATTCAATTTCTTTATTTTTTTTTCTTCTTCTCAATGCACAATTCTGTAACACAACCGGCACTCTAAAAAATATTTTTATTTTGTCACAAATCGCCGATGATTTCTCTTTATTTTACAACTCATAATACATTTCTTTTCATCACAAAGTAAGTTCAATAACTCTTTTGTGCCAAAAAAATTGATACATAATTCTCATTTTCAAATGCAACTTATATGAACTTGAATTTAGGCTCTATTTATTTCGGCGTAAAATATTTTATTATGAAAAATATTTTACATGTAAAATTATTTTGTAAAAATTATTTTTTTACTTGTATTTTTTGGTGTTTAGTTAAAATTTAAAAATAAAAATAAGAGATGAAAGTGACCAAAAGCGAAAAGAATTCGGGTGGAGAATTCCAAAATAATTTATGTGGGAAGGATCTGCCTCTTATTTTCTCATTTTTATTTGTTATGAGAATAACTAAATGTGGCAAAAATTGAGTAAAAGTTCCGAATGTACATTCTAAAATTAACTTACGAGTTAATTTTTTATAAGTCAAATTTGGTCTAATGAAGTAAAATATTTTACTAAAAAATATATTTTACATAGGTATTATCAACCAAATAGTAAAAATTAAGTACAATATTTTACCTAAAAATATTTTACATCAAAACAAATAAAACCTTAGTTTCATATATCAGTCCCACTAATTTTGTTTTTCCTTTTAATTCACATCACAATAACTACAACATTTAATTATAAAATCAATACAATAGATGTACTACTTCTTAATAAAGAACGACAAACCTTAAAATATTGTTATTATTTTTATCTCAAATCATTAAGAGGTGACTTTTTGAATTTTTAACATAGTCCTTTTAATCTAATACCAAGATTGTTATTATTGTTATAATTTTATATGTTAAATATGAACTTTTGCCTCCTTCATGGAAATTATAATAACATCCCTTATAATATAATTATGTATCATTTTACTTTTCTAAACTAAATAAGCTTACAAAACAATCCATTAACTATTCGTTGGTATCATTTTAATTCTTTCAGTTAGTATTTTATCAAATAAGCGTATAAATAGACCACATAAACTAAAGAGACGTATTAAATAGACCCCATTAACTATTCAATGGTATCACTCTAACTCTTTTCGTTTAAATAATAACAATTCCGATTCTCTATTTTCCATTAACTCGATAGACAAAATGTTAACAAATGCGATTAAACTAATATTAACAAATAGTTAATTGATCGTTTTGTACGTTTTTTTAGTTAAAAAGGTAAAATAATACACGATCATAGTGGAAGGGGTGTTCGTGTAATTTTCTCCCAAAGTAATGCAAGATACAAATTTGTTTGTTTATTATTATTTTTCATCACTGCAAGTGCATAATTTTTCTTTTTTCATTGTCACATATCTCGAACAAAATAAAATAATAATAATTCTCTAAACCTTTTTTTTTCCAGTAAACACATGAAAAGTTACAATTTTTTTTTCAATTTTCATCTTTTTGCAAACAACATTCTCTCTTTTATTTTTTTATTTTTTTTATTTTTTTTATCTCATCAAGATCACCCATGCAAGCCAAATTTTATATATTTCAAATATAATATTTTTATTATAAATAACAACTACTACGATTTTAAAGAAAAAAAATGAAAACATTACAATAGAATATTGTCTTTTCTTAAGATTGTAGGAATATATTTTGTAGGGATAAATGCTATATTTAAATAGAGAATTAAATAAGTATACAAAAATAAAATTCAACAAGAATAAATAAATTTATCGACAAAAGGCGTGAGAATTCTCACTGTCTTTAAGAGTTAATTTTTGCCCCTCAAAGTACATGACTTAGTGCATCAAGTTGTTGGTGCCATATTCTCCAAGATTCAATTATCGCTTCTTCACAAGCGTGTATTCGCAAATATGGAAGTGTCAAGAATAACTCCATCTATCGTCACAAGATCAAACCAAAAAATAATATAAAATAATATTATATAATTTTTGCCTGGCAAATAAATTCTCAAAAACTCATATTATCAAAAGTAATTTCTCTTTTCTCACACACCTCCATAAAAAGAAAAGATGAATATATAAAAAGGTGATTGGAACAAAATGATTAAGCCATTAACCACTACCAACGGTTTAAAATTTTTAGCAATAAAAATTTTTATTATTCTTTAATTAACAAAGAATAATTTGCATTTAAAAAAATTTAAAGTAATATACTTGGTCAATAATGACCCCACGGCTAGCTCCATAACCTAATCTCCAATGAATTGCACCATAAAAGTAATTAATTTGCAATAAACTTTATTTTTATTGTTGTATTTTAAAATAAATAAAATACTTTTATTAAAAATTCCAACAAATATAACATTTGATAAGAGAAGAAGAATTAATCATGCCCCCTTTAATGAAGAATAAACTTGTGTTTGGACTAGTTTTTTTTTGACAGGTTTTTTTTGTTTTTAGTGAATTTTTTTCAGAATTAATCCAAATAAATCTATTTTCTAGATTCCTCTTATCATGAGAGAACGAAAAAGTAATTTTTTTAATCAAAATATAAAAAAGCTCATATAAAACGAAAAAGCCAACTTAGCAAGTTTTTTGGCTTTTTTCTAGTTTTTTCGTTTTTAGTAAATTTTTTGCAAAATTAGCTCTAATGAGCCTACTTTTTAAAATTCTCCCATCATAAGAAATTAAAAAAATAAAAATTTAAATCAAAATATAAGAAAAGTTCATAAAAGACGAAAAAAACTCCAAAAAAAACAAAAAAACTTTTTAATTCGAACATAGGCTAAAGGTATATCATACTCTTTTCATTTCCAATATTTTATCACATTATTTTACAATTAAATGTGTTTCAAATATGTGCCTTTTTTTTGCTGCATCTTGATTATACTTTTATGATTTGAACTCTTTACAAGTCTTTTAATAATTTTTTCTCAATTTTGATAAAAAAGGATTTTTATATATTTTTTTGTAAATACAGAAATTAAAAAATATAAAAGAAACATAACAAAAAATAAGCCAAAACAATTGGGCCTGTTTGGGAAAATTTACTTATTAGCTTATTAGCTTATTTTAATTATAAACTTACTTATTTGGCGTATTAGCTTATTTTTACTTATTTTCGTCTTTTCTAAATTTTTTTTATATTTTGATTAAATTTTTTTACTTTTTCGACTCGTCTCAATGATAGAAATCTAAAAAATATAATAATTTGACTAAATAATAAAAAAAATTCATTAAAAATAAAAATTTAACTTAGTCAAATAAAAATAAATACATAAATAAGTCAATTTACACATATAGGGCTAATTAATATTTCAAACATTCTGGGTCGCTTTCATATACCTAGATTTAAGCTAGCTGACTATCTTGTAAGAGAAGGCGTAATTGCTGGCGTAATCATCTATTTGCCTTTTGATTATTACGGTTGGAAAAAAGTGAATTTTGAAAAATTAGAATATAATTTTTAACTAACTTTTAAGTTAATTATTTTTATGTTGGATTAATTTTTTTTGATGATTTCAATTTTTAATTTGTTTATCTTCATAAGTAAAGAAATCATAGATTTTGTGATATTTAAAATTATTAATGGGTGAATGAGAAATTAGTTCCAAAAGTGTGCCATTAAAATTGGTAAAATAATGGTAACTAAGCTCAATCCCACATTGGTTGGAAGAGCATTGAGTAAGTGACTTATATAAACTAAGTGCGGCTTAAGGGGTATGCCTCTTGGGGGTACCCAATTTTGTGAAAGGAAGAGGGCCTACCCAAGGGTTAGTTCGACCTAAACTTCACACGTATGCGCCGTCGCTCGTCCGACCGCCTGACTGTGTCGAGCTGGAGCTCAGTGCTGTGGGTTGTGGGTCGACTTATTTAAATTTTGCAGTTACCAAATTGTTGGAGGGTTCGATTTGGGACCGTTAGAAGTCAAACCGAATCGCGCCTGTTAGGCGGTTCAACCGCCAGGCCGAACCAGTTTGGCATCGGTTCAGTTTAATCCGAACTGTCGCCATCAATGCCTATTTAAAAGCTGCCTCTCATCCCATTTGACAATTCTTTTTCCCGAGTTCCAACCATCATTCTGCTTCTGTATTTTCGATCATTATCTCCAGCGAAATTCGACATAGGCTTCCGATTAATGTGCTTCTTTTACACACGACAATCGTTTTATCTTAGAAGTAGTTGTTCGTTCAAACGCAAACACCTGAACCGTGGCCGTAATCTATCTTAAGGAGACAACGTCCAACATTGGACTCGATTGCACTATTTTGCATCTGTTCTATTCTGCAACAGTTCTGTAAGCTTTAATTCATTTTGTTCTTAAAGCAGCGTTTAATTCTGTCATGTTTTTTGTTAAAATAGTTTGTTTCTATTTTAGAATTTTGTCTCCGTATATGTGTTTTAGTTCTGATTACTTTCTATCATTGTATATTTAAATCAGATTTAAAAAATGTTTTTTGATTTTTTGCCACTATTTTACAAAGTAGTGTTATGTTTTTTACATGCTTTACATGTTATAATTTTTTTTTATAAAAATATCTGCTTCTGTCATTAATTTTGTTTTATATATACAGAATACAGATTCCATAAATTCTGTTTATGTATTCTGGATATTTTAATTTTAGATTGCTATAATTATTTTTACTGCATACTATTGTTGTATCGATTTTTCGAAAAATCGACATATTGTTATTTTTAGAATATTAAATTTCAACAATAACAAAAGAAAAAAATTAATTATGAGCTATTCTGTATCTACAATATCAAGTGACATTATTTACATATTATTTTTAATAAATAAAATTGAATAATATATACTAAGTTAGTTACTTTTATTTTTTACTTACACAATAAAAAAGTTTATATGTATTGTTTCATACATAAAGTTTTATACTAAGTATTTTTTATTATATAATTAAATAAGAATACTACGTAAACAATAATACATAATAATCTAAAACTGCCGAATAGTTACTCTTCACTGTTATTGCCCCCACTTTGGCGCAGTTTGCTTTTGGACGCAAGGTACAAATTAGTTAAGCAGCGGTTATTCAAAAGTTTGGAAAGAAAATTAGGTACATTGCGGTTCATAAGGCCATGTTTGGGATCATTCAAAAGCTGATTTTTTAACAAAAAAGTCAGCTTTTGAAGCCACATCGTTTGGTTTTTTAAAAAATTCAGTTAAATTTTTTCATCTTTTTTTAAGAATAAAAAGCTTATACACATACAAACACCCTAATTTTTTTAAAAATAAAATTACTATATTGCTTCAATTTAAAAAGTCAATCATTTTTTTAAAAAAAATGTCATGCTAATATCCTAAATACTATAACTTAAAAGCAAAAAATAAGAATATATTAAACATTTTAATAAAAAGCCAAAAAATAAAAAAGCTACCATAAAAAATTATCTCAAATAATATTATTTTATTCTTTTTTTTAGAAGACTAAACCTCTTAAAAACTAAGCTTTTAGGACATCACATAATGTGGTTATGTATTTTTTTGAATAAATTAAATTAAATCAAATTTTAAATCTAGTTTTGGTCTAAAAAAGCCTAAGTTTTCCTTCAGGGCCAAAGTAAGGGAAAAAATATTACTTATAGTCATACATTCATGTAGTATTAATCGCTCAATAATACTAGTAATTATTTGTACCTAATAATACTTTGAATATAGTTTAATTATAAAATTAGTTTAAATAATAAATAATATTTTTAATTATTAAAGTAGATATTCAAAATATTTTCATTAAGATTAGACTTAATTTAAACTAAAAGTAACGAAAAAATTATATGTAAATTAAAAACAAATATACAAAATTAACTATATTTCCTAAATAGGTGGTTTATATATATATATATATATAT
>JAULJZ010220547.1:0-17762 GCA_032270985.1 Heliamphora pulchella
TCACCTGGAAGATCGATTTTATAAGCATTGTCATTGATCTTCTCCAGAACTTGGAAAGGTCCATCGCCCCGAGGGTGAAATTTAGTTTTTCAATGGGCTGGAAAGCGTTCCTAGCGCATATGCATCCAAACCCAATCTCTTGGCTCGAAGATGACACGTCTTCGTCCTTTATGTGCTCAGAAAGAAATCTTCTCATTTTTCTGCTCAATTTGAAGTCAAGCCCTCTCATAAAGTGATTTTACCAATTCAGCATTTTTTGTCCATCCAAGCAACTTCTATCATCAATAGGTAAAGGCAACAAATCCAAAGGAATAAGTGGATTAAAGCCATAAACAATTTTAAAAGGAGAATAAGAAGTGGTTGTATGCATAGTCCGATTTTATGCTAACTCTATGAATGGTAAACAATCCTCCAAATTTTTCAAGTTCTTTTGAATGACAGTACGTAATAAGTTAGATAAAGTTTTATTCACTACCTCGGTTTGTCCATCTGTTTGGGGATGACAAGTAGTTGAAAACAACAACTTAGATTCCAACTTGCCCCACAAGACCTTCCAAAAGTAGCTAAGGAACTTAGCTTCTCGGTTAGACACAATACTCCTAGGAACATCGTGGAGTAGAACTATCTCTCGAAAAAATAAGTCAGCAATGTGGGTTGCATCATCAGTTTTATAACAAGATATGAAATGTGCCATTTTAGCAAATCGATCAACAACCACAAAAATTGAATCCTTACCTGTCTTTGACCTAGGTAAGCCTAAAACAAAGTCCATAAAAATATCGACCCAAGGCTCACTAGGTACGGGCAAAGGAGTATATAAACCATGTGGAAAAACTCGAGATTTGGCCTGCCTACAAGTAATGCATCGAGCACACGCTCTCTCCACATCACGTTTCATTCTTGGCCAAAAAAAGTGTTCATGCAATATATCTAAAGTCTTCCTTACTCCAAAATGACCGATCAAACCACCTCTATGTGCTTCACGCACAAGCAACTCACGCATAGAACTATTAGGCATGCAAAGTTTATTTTCTCTAAACAAGTACCCATCAAGTCTATAGAACTTACCAAACGCCGCCTTCTCACATGCTTCATACACACTGGCAAAGTCATCATCAGTAGCATATAATTCTTTAACATATTTAAATCCTAATAACTTTGCATTTAAAGTAGAGACAAGGGCATACTTTCTTGATAATGCTTCGGCCACAATGTTCTTCTTACCTTCTTTATATTTGATCACATACGGAAATGTTTCAATGAATTCCATCTACCTGGTATGCCTTTTATTCAATTTTTTTTTTTGGTAATTAAATGTAGCATAAAAGAAAAGAAAAAAATACAAGTTTCCAAGGGGCATACCTCAGGCCTTACAAACACTACCATGAAACAAAAAACACCAAAAGCAATAAAAAGGCATTTGGATAAGCCATAACCAAACAAAACCCCCCCGGGGAATAAACAACCGATAACAAAAGAAGCCAATGTTGCCGCCCCATAAAAAGGGGAAGGAAACGAAGCCAGTAAAACACAAGCTAGACGAAACCAAACCACCTGAAGGATGCTAAAAAAAACAAAGAAGCAGGCATAGGATCAATCTGAAAAACCCAACATTGCAAAATCGAAGCTGAGCCATGCCATGCGCTAACAAAAAACTACCAGTAACCACTAAAAAACCGCAGCAACAATAATACCACCTAAAATATTACAAAGAGTCTGGATCCCTCTAAAACCCATCCAAAAATAGAAAAGTACAAAGAGCAACAGGCTAAGGACAGCTCCCAGCAGTATTCCACAGGCGCTAGGAGCTCCAAACCGCAAGCAAAAATCACGGCAGTCCCGCCGCAACAGTCCCAAACACCAAGCTGAAAACTGAAAATAGCAGCTGCAAAAGAAATCGCAGCAGTAAACCCAAAGCACCAACAGCAAAAACAGAGAACCAGATCCCACAAACATCAAAGAACAGGCAGGCCCCACATAACATAAACTACAAACAGGAACAGCCAACCAAACATGACAAAAGAGATGATATGGACAGCCCCCATAGCTAGGAGAACAGGAAAACAAAACATAAAACCCTATGTACAAAGGGAAAAGGCTATGAACAACCCTCATAGCTAGAAAACAAAACAGGAGAGATCCACAGGGGAGAAGCCAAAGAAGCCATCACTAGATTCAACAACCTCACCGTCGGGACATCTTTCGTTTCAGATATGTAAAAACATAGGACCTGAGATGCATAGAAAACTCATAAGAAAACCAAGTAACGTGAAACACACTCACCCAGAGACCTCACACGCTCCACACAGGTGTATCACTCCATACTCCAACAATGAAATAGAAGCAAATCTCACAGCCAAAAAAGCAAATCTCGCATCACTCACACTCCTAACCTTCCACGAAAACCTGCACAACAACAAAAAACTAACCAGGAATAAAGATTAGAAAACCTTACAAAACATGCACATGTAGGTGAAACACTCAGCCCTCCAAGGAGGAGGAAGAGGCAAAACTCACAAAACTCACAATCCTCATGCAAGGACAGTGTATCACACAACCCTCAACAACAACACAACCCAAAACTGACAGCTCCTCTACACCTTCCATGCTGATCTGCACAGAAAGAAAGAGCTTACAGCAAATAAGAGTTAGAAACCTCTCAATCACTCGCTCAAAATGTGTGTAACTCAACTCTCCAAAAAAAATTCCCAAACCTCATCTAAAAAGCTGGCCCACCACTACAAAAGGAAAGAAATTAACAATTAGTACCAAAAATATCCGGGGTAACTCCCCAACTCTCTTGAATATCCCGGTTGATAGGAGAGTCAGGGACCCGACGTCTAGAGTAGACTCTCCCCCTGATCAACGCACAAATCTCCATAGTAACCTCCTTCGGGCCGCGACTTTTACCCTGGAATTTGTAGAAATTGCGCTCTTACCAGATACAATAGACAGAAACAGAGAACACTAATTTACGGATCATGGAACTAAGGGCGGACCCCCCACCCCCATTCGCAAAATGATACCACCAATCCCTCCAGGTGAACTCGGTACAGACAAGATGGCACTTGCCTAAAACACTATACCACACCTGATGGGCAAAATTACTGATAAAGAAAAGATGATCGTGGGACTCCAAAAAACCTGAACATAGACTGAAATAATAGTCATAGTCGATACCAAACAACCTGAGTCTATCACCAGTATTAAGACGACCCCTAATGGCTATCTTGAGAATGAAACAAACCCTAGGGATATGATGCTTAAACTAGACAAGGTTACGCCACACAAGGCAAGGCTGAGGATCACGGGTAGCATCACGTAAGGAACCTATAGAAAAGTTCCCACCATTAAGGAGCCAAAGGATGGAGTCAGGCCTAGAAGCATTAGGAAGGAACTGAACCTCCCTAGCCATCTCACTTTTATTCAACTTTCCTTGTCCCTTCAAGTGTTTTAAGGACTCATGATCGGTATGTATGACAAATTCTTTGGGCCACAGGTAATGTTGCCAGGTCTCTAAGGCTCTCACCAATGCATAAAGCTCTTTGTTATATGTTGGGTAGTTTAAAGCTGCTCCATTTAGCTTTTCACCGAAATAAGCTATGGGCCGCTTCTCCTGCAATAAAACAGCTCCAATACCTATTTCTAAAGCATCACACTCAATCTCAAAAGTTTTAGAAAAATCAGGTAATGCTAAAATAGGAGCACTACATAACCTTTTTTTTTTCTTTCTTTCTTTTATGCTACATTTAATTACCAAAAAAAAAAACTAGCCAAACCATGAAAACTTATTACCTCCGTGATTGACTTGGTTGTGGGCCATTCTTTGATAGCGTTCACCTTTTCCTCATCTACCTCGATTCCTCTTGTGCTAACAACATAGCCAAGAAACACAACTTTGTCCAAACAAAAGGAACATTTCTTTATATTGGCATATAATTTTTCTTTTCTCAAAACATCAAGCACATAACGCAAATGTTCCAAATGCTCATCTAAGTTCTTGCTATACACCAAGATGTCATCAAAATAGACTACAACAAATCTGCCTATAAACGCATGCAATGCATGATTCATCAACCTCATGAATGTTCTACGTGCATTAGTTAGCCCAAAAGGCATTACCAACCACTCGTACAATCCATATTTAGTTTTAAAGGCAGTTTTCTATTCATCTCCCTCTCTCATCCTAATCTGATGATACCCACATTTCAAATCAATGCTGTTCATCTAACATGTCATCTAACCTACGAATAGGATGTCTATACTTTACTGTAATGTTGTTGATAGCCCGGTAATCAGCGTACATTCGCCAAGTACCATCCTTCTTAGGTACGAGCAATACTGGTACCGCGCATGGACTCAAGCTCTCTCTCACGTGTCCTTTGATCATCAACTCCTCAACTTGCATTTGTAGTTCCTTTGTCTCCTCCGGATTATTCCTATAGACTGGTCAATTGGGGATCGATGCTCCTGGTACAAAATCAATTTGATGCTCTATTCCCTTGATGGGTGGCAATCCACTAGGCATCTCGGTGGGAAACACGTCTTCATACTCCTGCAGTAGAGAAACAACCACACTAGGCAAAGATTTGTCAAGCTCGTTAGTATTAAAACATGCCTCTTTGTACAGAACTACAAACATAGGCTGGTTTGTATAAAAAGCACTCTTGTCAAATTGCCACGGCTTGCCCAATAGTATGCATGGGAACAACATCACAAAGTACTTCATCCTTGTACTTCCCAATTGAGAAGAAAACTAACACTTGCTTGTTAACCTTGATCTCCCAACTTTCATTTGACCACTGCAGCTTATATGGCCTAGGATGTTTCAAGAGAGGTAAATATAACTTTTCAACTAAAGTAGTGCTAGCCACATTAGTACAACTTCCCCCATCAAAGACCATATTATAAACCTTGTTATTGATGTGGTATCTAGTATGAAAAATGTTCTCTATTTGTTGTTCCAATCCATCCTCTTTGACTTGGGCACTTAAAGAACGCCTAGCTACAAGTGACTCACCCTCTACCGGATACTCCACATCAAATTCAAAAGCGGCCTCAGGTTGTTGCATTTGTTCATCCTCGCTCTCACTTTCTATTTTCACCTCTCCATCAGCACGTGCAATCATGGTCCTCTTATTTGGACATTGTGAAGCTATGTGACCTACGCCTAAACAATGGAAACATTTAATGTCACGATTACGAGTTTGAGGTTCGATTTTACCTTTGGTGGAGCTGGAAACTTCATCTCTCTTCTTGGGTGGTTCGGTTTTGGACTTGACAACAGCCCCGCTGTCTTTCTTCCAATCAGATCTCCATGAAGTAGATGAGCCCAAATTTTGAAGTGAACGAGCCCCTTTCCTTTTAAGTTGTCGTTCCACCTTTATTGCCATATGCACCATGTCCTCCAACTCTACGTAGTGTTGTAATTCTACTATGTTGGCAATATCCTGGTTCAGCCCATTCAAAAACCTTGCCATGGTAGCTTCTCTATCGTCTTCGATGTTAGCCCGAATCATGGCTATCTCCATCTCTTTGTAGTAATCATCCACGCTCCAATAACCTTGAGTAAGGCATTGTAACTTCTGATATAAATCCCTATAGTAGTGACTTGTTAAATCACCTCTTCATGATTGCCTTTATCTCCTCCCATGTCTCAATAGGCCTCTCATGGTTTCTCCTTTTGTTCATCACAAGTTGATTCCACCATATAATAGCATAATCGGTAAATTCAATGACGACGAGTTTTACCTTTTTCTTCTCAGAGTAATTATGGCACTCAAAAATCAACTCAACCTAGTTCTCCCATTCCAAGTATGCTTCCAGATCATTCTTCCCATGGAACGATGGAATCTTCATCTTGATGCTTCTTAGATTTTTGTCAACTCCATCTCGCCATCTGGGATCTCTTCAAAAATCTAGACCACGCCTTCTACCTCTTAGTATGACCCTACCGTCTCTGTTGAAAGGACCTTGATCATCTTCATCGTTGAATTCAACCTCTTGGTCGTCATCAGAAGCACGCTCGTCTTGCCTTCTTTGGTTTCGTTCTTCACGCCATGTAGCAACAACAGCGTCTTGCCTATCCATTCGATCCCGAATTTCATTAAACACCACATTCATACATTCAATTTTTTTTTGGGTAATTAATTATAACATAGATAAAACAAAAAAATGTACAAATTTCCAAGGGGCATACCCCAAGTAGTTACATCACTTACCAACATAACGAAAAACAACATTAACATCATGACCCACATAATCCCCGCTTAGGTTTATTTTGTCTGTTGGCTGGTGTCTTCCATTTTCTTTTTGTGGTTAGCTGGGCAGATTTATTTTTTATTTTCTTTGGTTTTGGCTTAGCCTAAAGCTGGTTTGGGTAACTTTAGTTTCTGATGTCTTCTTTGTTTTTTGTTTTCGATTTGTATGGCCTGGGATTTTCCCCTTGTAATCATGTATTTTTTTTCTCTTTATTTCATAGTTATTTACCCAAAATAAAAACCCCCGCTTAGTAGCAGGAGAAACAATCTAACAAAGCATATTCCACGCACAACCCACATGGATGGAAAATAGACACAAAAAAGAGGACAAAACTAATCTAGCAAAAGAACTGGTCATCCAACACCAATAGACAAAGATATCCTGCTAAAGCTCGGCTCCTCGAAAGCTCCAAACCTCAGGTAGGAAAAGACATACTCTCCTCAGAAGTCCTGCAAAAGATCCTCTATAAGTTGGGAGAATATACCCCAGCCAAATAAAGACTCTGACAACAGAACCACCAAGGAGCAAAACACAGGTCCAAAGGACAACCGAAAGAGAACCATAAGAGGTCAATGAGCAAAGTACTAGAGGTAGATGGGTCCCTAGCCAGCCAAAAGAAGCAACGACAGATCAACCCCAGAAACTCTAGCTCAAATACAGCCAAAATAAATTACCAACCTACCCTGCGCACAGGGTCGCCAAACATAAGCGGTGAGAGACCCCTATAAGTCAGCAATAAGTTACAGGCAGAACAGCTCCAGAGAATCTGGCTAAGAGAAAACCTATGCCATCCCAAAAGAAACTCTACCACCAGATCCAAACGAAGCAGACCATTAGCTAGAACCCCATTCAAAGAACCACCAAAAGACCCCACCATAAGTACCCAACTAGAAGTGTAGACAAATTCTCATCAAACCAAAGCAACCTCAGCTCCTCAATTGGCAACACACACCCCGGAGGCATTAGGCGGAAAGGATAGGAGATAAGAAAGCTCGAGCAAAAAAAGAACCAAAACGAACTTCCAGCGGGAGGTACCAAGGAGTCATCCAAAGAGACCTCAATTCAAAGGTACCCATATAGACAACTGTCGGGACAAAAAAGGGCCCACCAAACAACCTTTTGGCCCTTTATCACAATTTATCTCAATAAATGCCTTTTTGAGGCTGAACTTGATGATCTTAGGTACAGTGGTATTCAATTCACTTGGTCAAATAACCAGCAAGAGAAGCACCTTATTAAGTCTTAGATTGACCATGCTTTAGTCAATGAGGCTTAGGTGGCCACCATGCCCCAAGCAAATGCTGTGTTTTGTCCACCCGGTATCTCGAACCATGCGAGAATTGAGATCCTACTTAACTTGGATGGGTTTAAAGCTAGGAAACCATTCAAATATTTTGACTTTTGGGCCAAGAGCCCTCAATTTATACCGTTGGTGCAGGAAGGAGATTTGGCAGGAGCAGATTGTTGGCTCTGAGTTGTTTCAGGTTACTAGAAAGCTTAAGCAGCTAAAAGCTAAGTTGAAACAGCTAAATAGAGAAACCTTTAGTGAGATATCAACCAGAGTTGTGGCTCAGCGTGCAATTATGGAGGATCTTCAAGTGAGAGTGGATAAACATCCTGCTAATCGTTCCATAGCGGCTCAAGAGAGAGAGGCCTACAAGTCCTATATTGATTTAAGCCTGGCGGAGGAACGTTTCCTCAAACAAAAGGCTAGAATTTAATGGCTCAACCTCGATGATTAGAATTCCAAGTTCTTTTTCAAATCTATCAATTTTCAGCGGAATAGATCCAGTATATCTATGATCACTCGTGACGATGGTACGATTTGCACTAATTGTCAGGATATATCTGACCATATTGTTGGATATTATCAGGACCTCTTGGGATCTGTTACGTTTTCACAAGGAATTGCTATTGATGAGGTCCATGTCCTTATCCAGAACAAGTTGTCCTCTCAGAGCGCGACAACTATGGTTTGTGAGGTTACTTCTGAGGAGATTAGGCAGACAATGTGGTCTTTGAAAGATAATAAGGCCCCTGGTCTTGATGGATTTTCTGCGGGGGTTCTTTAAGGATGCCTGGGAGGTTGTGGGAGAAGAAGTCACTCAAGCTATTAAGGGTCTTTTTAATTCTGGGCATATGTTGAGGGAAGCTAACACTACCCTCATTGCCCTCATGCCCAAAGTTCCCAACCCTTCGTCTATCAAGGAATACCGTCCCATTTCTTGCTGCAATACAATCTATAAATGTAGACACAAGATCATTGCCAATCGGATAAAGGGGTGTTTATCTGAGATTATTTCTCCCTCCCAATCGGTCTTTGTCAAGGGAAGGCGTATAGAGGATAATATTTTCCTATCCCAGGAATTACTTAGAGACTATCACAAACAGAGTAAAGGCCCTAGATGTGCGCTTAAAGTCGATCTTATGAAAGCTTATGACAATGTTTGTTGGGACTTTATGGAAGTGGTTCTTAAATGCATGGACTTCCCTGATAGGATGGTTGGCTGGATTAGAGAATGTATGACGACCCCTAGTTTCTCTGTAAGCATTAATGGAGAACTTAATGGCTTCTTCCCGGGGAAGAAAGGCCTTAGGCAGGGGGACCCCTTGTCCCCTTATCTTTTTGTTATGCCTATGGAGGTTTTTTCTGGTCTCTTCCACAAGTATACATCGGAGATGCCTTTTAATTATCACTGGAGATGCAGAAAGGAGAAGATTGTGCATTTATGCTTTGCGGATGACCTTATGGTTTTTTTGAGAGCCGATGTTTAGTCGGTTACGGTCATTAGGAAAGTGCTAGATGATTTTACTAGGCTGTCTGGTCTCTCTCCTAGCCCGCCTAAGAGTGATGTCTATTTTTCAGGGGTGGAGGGTCTTGTGAAGAAGTCGATTCTTGATACTCTTGGCTTTCGGGAGGGTCTGTTGCCTGTGAGGTATCTGGGGGTCCCTCTAATCTCTACGAAGCTTGCTTACAAGGATTGTAAACCCCTTATAAACAGGATTACTAAAAGGATTCAAATTTGGACGAGCAAGTTTTTATCCTATGCGGGTAGGCTCCAATTGATTGGATCTATTTTGTTCTCTATGCAAGTCTGTTGGTCCTCCTTGTTTATTCTTCCTAAGAAGGTCTTCAAGGAAGTTGAAAGCCTCCTGCGGGATTTTTTGTGGAGCGGCCCAAAGTTGAAATCCTCTTGGGCCAAGGTCTCGTGAGAGGAGATTTGTGTCCTTAGAAAGGAAGGAGGGCTAGGTCTTAAATCCCTTATCATGTGGAACAAAGCCACAGTGGCTAAGCATATCTGGTTTCTTCTTACCTGAGGGGACATATCTCTATGGTCTATGTGGATTAAATCCAATATCCTCAGAGGTAACTCATTTTGGTCGGTGAAGATCCCTCAATCGACTTCATGGTACTGGCGCAAGCTCCTTCAGCTCCGCACTCTGATTAAGCCCTATATCAAATATGATGTAGGGGATGCGAAGGACACTTTCTTGTGGTTGGATCCGTGGCACCCCTGGGATTCTATCATTGAGGCTAGGGGTCCCTGCATAATATATGACTCGGGGCTTGATAGGTTGGCAAGAGTCCAAAGTATTGTTAATGGTTGCAACTGGAGGTGGCCTTCTGCGATCTCTATGGACCTTATTGAAATGGCTAGGGTGGTTCGGTTCCTACCAAATTCTTTCAAGCCTAACAACATCCGTTGGCTTCTCAATGGTCGGAAATTTTCTGTCGGTTCCCTAAGAGAGGCTATCCGTGATTCCCGTCCCTGCCCTATATGGAGGAATCTTGTTTGGTTTAAGAACCACATCCCTAGAGTTAGTTTAATCCTCTGGCTTGCTATTAGGGGTTGCCTCAGTACGGGGGATAGGCTTCGGTTGTTTGGTATAGATTGTGACTATGACTGTATACTATGCTCGGGTTGTCCGGAGTCTCATGATCACATTTTCTTTAATTGTAGCTTTGGCCGTCAGGTGTGGGCTAGTGTTTTAGACAAGTGTCATCTTGTGTGTGCTGAGACGTCATGGAGGGATTGGTGGTATCGCTTTGCGAGTAGTGGTGGTGTGTCTGCCCTTAGTTTTATGATCCGTAAGTTAGCCTTCTCTGTTACCGTCGATTACATCTGGAAGGAGCGTAATTTATGCAAATTCCAGTGTACGGCCCTGAGGAGGTGCTCAAGGAGATTTATGAGTTAATTAGGGGGAGGGTTTCCTCTAGACGTCGGGTTCTGGACACTCCCATCAATCGTGATATTCAAGAGAATTGGGGGGTACATCCGGATATCTTTAATACTATCTGCTAGCTAACATTTTCTCCCTGTGCAGTGACGGGCCAGCTTTTCGTGTGAGATTTGGGATTAATTTTTTGGAGTGTTGAGATATACATTTTTGAGAGAGTGAACAAGAGGTTTCTAATTCTTATTACCTGTTAGTTCTCTTGTTTCTTGTGCGACTAGCATGGCAGGTGTAATGGAGCTGTGAGTTTCGGGATATATTGTTCTCAGGGTTGAGTGATACACTGTCTTTGTGCGAGTGATGTTGAGGTTTATTAAATTTAACATCTGTTATGTTTCTGTGCAGCTACTGTGAACAGCTTTTGTGAGCCTTGCCTCTTTCCTCTCTTTTTTTTGGAGAGCAGAGTGATACACTGGAGTGGAGTGTGTGAGGTCTCTTTTTTCTTTTTATCTCATATATCTTTGTTCCTCAGGTCCCGTGTTGCTGCCTATCCACGAAGGAAAAAGTCTCAGCTCGATTAGCGGGTTAATGTCCTTGCGTGGTATCTTCATGTGTTTTGGTGTGCCTAGCTATGAGGGCTATTTATAGCCATTACGTTTTATCCTTTGTCTTTATTGGTTCTAACTATTGTTTGGCTTTGGGTTCTCGACTATGTTTGCCGTGGATGGTTTTCTTTTCGAGTTGGAAATTATTTTGATTTCTGATTAGATCTCCATCTATGTTTTAGCCTTCCCCTTATAACTTCTATAAGGGATTGTGTGCGTGAGTGGGTGTGTGTGTTGGTATAGTAATTGCATGCTTGTTCCACAGGGTTGGTATTTGCCTCGGTTTTGGTGCTGCTACGGTGGGCCTGTTTGCTCTCAGTCCTGGGGGTCTACTGCCCATTTTAGGGCTATTATGGGTCTCATTGCTGGCTTGTTTTGGTTCTATTTGCTCTGCTAACCTGAGACAGTCAATCAATTGCGAATATGTGTGTAATGTTGCATTGCTGCGGTTTACCGTGCATTTATAGCTTTAGGTTTTTTTAGCTGGTTTGTTGACTGGATTTTGGCTGGATGTAGGGCCAGTATTGCTCCTGGGTAACATGGTGCTGCGGCTGTTTTGATTGCTGCGGGTCCCTCTCTTTAGACTTAATTTAAATCATTACAACTGGGTTTTGTTTAGTTTACATGATACTGATCTAGTTGGATAGCAGGATCTTTGGGTAATTTGGATAGCAGGTTGTTCGGCTCTTCTAATGGGGTGGCTTTTATGCTCTATTGGGTTTTAGGGCCAACTGAAAAGTGTATTGGCCTGCCTCTCCTTTGGTTGCCAATATATAGGTTTATTTTATGCTTGTTTTGTTCTGCTTTGTGGTGCCGATTCCTCGCCCATTTCTCATGTTATGGCCGGAGCATCGTACTCTTGCCTCTTGCTTGTTGTTTTTAGGTCCTTTTGATTGGTTCCTGGTTATGGCTAAGCCTAAAGCTTGTTTTATTTGTTTCTGGTTTTGTCTCTTGGAGTTGGTTTGTAAGGTCTGGGGAATGCCCCTTGTAAGAATGTTTTTTTTTCTTTTTCATAATACTTTTAATTATCCAAAAAAAAATAATCATCAAGGTAGCGGACCCACCAATTAGTCTACCACCGAATTACCAACTAGTACACAAGGCTAACACCTGCTCTTGCTTATAATAATAACACATCAATTTTCTATTGATGCAACAAACCGGTAAAAAAAATGTCAGCAATTTGCTTATATTCAACCCACCCCACTATGCAGAATAATGTTCGCTAAATAATTTCCCACCATCACACCATTGGGACCCACATGCCACTAGCATTTGAAGCATTAAATCCATGGGACCCACTTGAAAAAAGCCACTCAAACTAATAAAATCCACTACTCACCGCGGGTCCCACTTGCCCACACCAATCGGGAATTAAACTCCAGCCTAGCATAATTGGGAACATCTATAAAGCTGTAACCGCAGGACCCACAGAAGACTCCACACAACCCAAGCTGCCCCAAGCAGTAAGTACATACACGGCAACCCAAAGACTGACTGAACCTGCAGCTTTTTCTTGGACAACTTTTTCTTGCACAGCTTAAATAACAAAAATCGTGGGTTCCACCAAAAAGAAACCAACAGGAAAAGAAAACATGTGGGATTCACAAATCAACTTAAATTGTCTGATAAACCAGAATTCTAATAAAATTGTGGGCCACTTGGCACTATGAGCAATCTGCAAATACAATTCTAGCTATATTCCACCACCATACCAGCTGCACTTCATGACAAGTCACAGGAAAACAAAGAAAGAAATCCCAAATGCATGAGCGCGCGTGAGAAGCCAACTTTGTCGTCCCAAACATCTCACGCTAAAGACCCACGATTTTGAAACTTACTCCAAGCCAAAACAGCTAGTTTCTTGGACACACACTGCCCAATGCTGCGTAGCCGCAGCAAAGAGCAGTTCCCAGGCCTGCAGCGCAGTCCTACAATACTGCAGAGTTGCAGGCATCAGTTAGTCGCAATATTACAATGCGCACAGAGCGCGTGGGAGACCACATCGTCTTCTTCAAGCTGCACTTCGTAAACAAGGCGCACAAACGTGGGTCACACCGCCTTCATCAACTAAAGGGTAGGGCCAAACTAGATCAAACTTCAGCTCAAAAATGTCACCCAGGATCGGTTGTAACCTAAAGAAGCTTACAAACTAGTCGGGTCTCCATCCAGATCTGTAAAACCTCCCCAAGGGACCCAGCTAATAGTGTGAAAACATGTTCACATCCAAACCAATTCATCTTCAGTTGCGTGACCTTCGGATCCCAACTTCACGCTTCAAAGACGGCGTGTAATCCACTCTCATCATTCTCAGCTCACATTTAAAAAACCAAAGCAATAGCCGTCGAAAACCAGAATATAAGCTTCAAAAGCAACATAAGAACCGTCCATGGTAGATCCGACAATGTTAAACCAAAAAATAATTCATGAAAATAATCGGTCGAAACTTGGTAAGGCAACAAAGAAACATCTCTACTTCAGAAACCCACAAAACAAAACACTAATATCCTAATATAACATACCGAGAATAGAGCCCAATCAAGAAGAAGATGGAGCTGCCTTCATTTTACCAGCAAACTTTCGAAACCCATTGCCACCTCCACATTACAGCCGCAGAGGGCAGGCATCTGGACCAAGAATCACCATAGAAGCCCTTGTGGAGACCTCTGTAGAGAGAGAAGCTCTCCCCCCCATGCGTTCAAATTGTTGCTGTATAGCCTACAACATGAGTGGCTCTCTTCGCTCGTCTAAACCTTCAGCCCTAGAAGACATTTATTTGAAACTACAGAAACAAACAAATATTAGAAATAATTTCTCACACTTTCTTTCGTGTTTACACTCAAATAAGGTCACTCCACTCGTGTACGCACTCTTTTGGCTTTTTCCCAATAATAAGCTCACGCACACTTGCCTTTTACCGCTCTTGTTCCCCTTACAAGTTCTTTAAGAACTAATTGAACTTCAACCAAGGAACAAATTGTATTGTCCCAACTAGCAATAGATCCAAGAAACGAAAGGGAATAAAAGTGACACGGAATATACGGACATTGAGGAGAGGACAAGACAAACCGAAAATACCAATGATGATATACGAAATGATGTGAACCACAGATGATATACGAAATGATGAAGTACTTGAATTTTAAATGATGATATACGCAACCAATTGGAAAACAAGGTTCACTCTATTAGCCACATAAAGTACTTGAATATCTATTGTCAAAAACAACTTCTTCTTCTCTCTTTCTCTCTCTCTCTCTCTCTCTCTCTTTTCTTTTTTTTAATAAGGTAAAAAAACCCTAGCATACCACTGCCGAAACCCTAGAATGCTGTGCCGCCACTTTTTTTTTCTTTTTTTCATTTTTTTTGCGGCTAAAACCCTGCAGAAACCCTAGAATATGTTGCCAACTCAAACCCTAGCCGCCCTCCTTATGCAACACAAGATTTTCACAAAAGATATTGATTGATCTCAAAAGATATTAATTGATTGATTGATCTGAAAAGATATTGATTAATTGATTGATCTCAAAAGATATTAATTTCAACACAAGATATGGATTTCAATATCATAACAAAGTGTGGCCTCCAACAAAATATTGATTGATTTTTTTTTAAAAAAAAACAAGGGAATAAAAAAAACAAGTGGACTAAAGAAAGGCTTAAAAATAAGGAATTGACAAGAATTAAGAATGATGCTAAACAAGAAGGAACAAAAATTCAAGAGAGAACAAAGATCAAGAAAAAACTAAGAATTAAAAAAGACAAGAACGATACCTAGAAAATGCCTCGACAAAAACCCAAAACAGAAGGCAGGAAGTAAGCAGGCTAAGTAATCTAGTGGTAAGGAAAAAGAAGAAAAAGCCGTCTCTTGGTCAGTTAAGTTGGTAATTCTATCTTGTGGAGTTGGTTAATGGTAAGCAGTCTAAGGCTATGTAGGGTTGTATGTGTTTTATGCTTAGTTAGCACCTCCCCACCTCTTCCAAGTGGGGGTTATGTGGTTCATGTTGTTTAGTCTCCTTGTTTTGCTTGGTAAGTGATGTAACTACCTGAGGTATGCCCCTTGAAATCATGTAAAAAAAAATTATGTTACAATTAATTACCCAAAAAAAAACCCAAAACAATGAACGTAAAAGGATAGATAACCTGTTGATGGCAACTGACAAGGCCATGGTGCAGAATCCTTTTAGGGTTTTAGCGCATAGTGAGGCTTCAGAGCCGACGCTAGCTAGCCTGGAACAACAAACTCAGTATAAGGGTTTCTCGTGCGCCGCTGTGCCGAACTCTCCTTCTGGACGATCTACGGCGAAATTGAACCAGATTTTTTTCGAGGCGCAAGTGATGAGTACGATACAGGAAGCACAAATCCAGTTTGAACAGACACTCGAATCTGAACTTGCTCGGTCAAAATCTAGAGTAAGCCCTATTCGGGAGGAGGTTTTTGATGACCTTCGCGCGCTGCTGAGAGAGTCGAATACGAGGCAACTATTTTGTGGTACTGCCACGCATAATACCCCCTCTTGTGTCTCTATTCTTGGCGGAGCAGAGGAGAACTCCAGGGAGCGATGTTTGGAGGACATTCGGAACTCGAGTTTTTGTAAGGAGTTTGGTGTGAAGTCAGAGGAAATTGCAATTAAACAGCTGGGAAGGGGGGCTAACGCCCAGAATGAACTTTTTCGGGCACCGTCCTTCAAGTCTCTTCCATTCAGGGGAAGGGGTGGTGGGCGTGTCCCGTATAGTGGAGGTGCTCGGCTGGGAGGTAAATACATTCAGGACCCAAGTGACCTTCATGGGGTTGGTCCTGTGGGAAGGGCTACTCGGTCTTGGACTCCAATGGCAGAGCCGTTTAGCTCAGTAGAGGTGTCTAGGGAGAACGTGGCTGTTGACAATGCAGGCAAGGTGAAAGACAAATTGCCCCAACCAAGATCTTGGGCCTCCTTGCTTATGAACCGAAGCATATCAGGTACTAACTTAGAATTTGTGGAATCTACGGACCCAAACCACCCGGAGATTGTGGAAATAGCAAGCGGTTTGGTTGACGACAAGTCTTAGGAATCCGCCCTTGTGGGATATTTCTTAGACATCGACATGGCTTTTGATCTGGTAAGAGCCACGGCTAGGACGTTGTGGGGACAAGAGGGTTTGGTGGATGTATATGGTACTGACAAGGGATTTTATATTTTCAAATTTCGCAATATTGAAGCCTTGGAGAACATCTTAGACAAGGGTCCTTGCCATTTCTCAAGTAGGCTCTTGATTTTGAAACGATGGAAAAGGAGGCTTAAGCTTTCTAAAGATGCTATCTCTACAATTCCTATTTGGGTAAAATTCCATGAACTTCCTCTTGAATTCTGGAATTCTGAATGTTTGAGTAGAATAGCAACTGCACTCGATATCCCTCTCTTTTTGGATAGGGCCACAGATACGAAGCAGCGCATCTCCTATGCGCGTGTTTGCGTTGAAATTGATGCCGCTAAATCTTTACCACATTTAGTATTGGTTAAGTGTGAAGGGGATGTTGTGGATGTTCGCGTGGAATACCAAGGTTTACCCTCAGGTTGCTCTCAGTGCAAAGCTTTTAGCCATGACTTTAGTAAATGTAAGGAAGCTCCTTTAGAGCGCTAGCATGATTGGATTCAGGATGGTAAAGGGAAGGAGGTTGCTTCGATTCCTTGCGAGTAGGTGTTGAGTAAGGCGCATTTTTGTGAGAGGTTTTCTTGTACACAAAAAGGTGATCAAAACGCTGTGGGCAATGCCAGAGTTACGATGCAAGAGTCTCATCGCATTGAGAGTGAGGTGATTAACGCTGCTGCCACTGTAGAGGATTCCTCAATTTCTCTTCAATCGGTAGGGAGTAAGAAGTCCAGTGGTAAGAAGAAGGAAAAACGGTCATTTGGACCCGTAGGGATGGGTGATAGGGAGCAGGCGGCACCTATAACCCCTACTTCAAATTCCTTCAGCGTGCTTGTGCGTAAGAAAAAGAAAAAACGGTCCCAAGCCCTTTCGGATGGTGAGTATGAAGCTTCTCCTATGCAGTCTAAGCCGTCCAGTGGTAAAAAATGAAGAAACCGTCTCTTGGTCATTGAAGTTGGTAGTTCTTTCAATAAGGGTTGTTTATGGTTTTTGTTTGGTTAGCATTTCTCCCCCGCTCCAATGTGGGGGTTTTGTGGTTTATGTTGCTTAGTTCCCTTGTTTTGTTATATTAGTGGTGTAACTTCTTAGGGTATGCCCCTTAGATTCATGTACATTTTTTCTTTTTTATGACACATTTAATTACCCCAAAAAAAGGATAGATAAACCTGATTTGAAGCCTGAGCTTTGATACCAAATGATGTGAACCCACAAGGATTTGAATCCCTTTGAACCCACGAACAAATTGAAATAAATCCAAGAATGTCAAAATCAAGTCAAAGAACAAATCTTGACCCGTTGACCTCTTGTTTCAAGAACCAAGATTGTAGCTAGGACGCCATAAGGAAGAAACCTTGTTAAGTCCATTAGTTCACTCAAGAACTACAAGAGAAACTTTCTCTCAAAGAAAATTGTACATCACTTTATTCATGTCAAAATAATACATGGAGGCTCCTTTACATAGGAGAAAGTTGGAAGAAATTCCTTATTTCAATTATTCAAAAAAAAAATTCTAATTTCTAAGCAATGTGGGAACACATGTGCTAGCCAAAACTAAACCTTACAAAACCCAATCATGGGCTGGCAGAAATT
>JAULJZ010220558.1:0-17762 GCA_032270985.1 Heliamphora pulchella
TATATATATCAATATTTATAAAAGGGGAGTGAGATTAGAGAGAGACGGAGGAAGAGAGAGAAACAGAGAGCAGAGACCGGTGGTCTCGACGGTAGCTGTGAGACCCCACCCAGATTCATTTTGGAATGATTAAGTGTTCGAGTTATTTTGGAACCTCCGGAATGTTTGAAGTACACCCTTGGCATGTGTTTGGGTTTTGCTGAGGCATGTTTGGCTAGCGTTTGGGCTAAAATACTAGTTTTACGCAGAAAAACACACTGCCCAGCAGTTCGGTCGACTGGAGGGGTTGGTCCAGTCGATTGGATCGAAAGTTTTTGGTTCGGTCAACTGAACTTCGGTGTTCGGTCGACTGGACAGAAGGTTTTTGACGAATTTTAGCATTTTTCTATAAATATCAGGGGCTGAGATATTTTAAGGGAGTTTTCTTCTTAGTTAAGTTTCGATTCTCTCTGCTTTCTCTCTAGATTTCTGAGGGCCCGTGGCTCGATTTTCAGCAATCCGACTGTGGATCCTCGATGTTGGTGTCGGGGGCTTCATATATATCCGAACAGATTCTTGTTTTGATGAGGTTTGATTTTTGAGGCTTCGAGTTTTGACTGGCCGAGGTGGGATTGTAGACCTTACTGCTGTATAAAAGTGTTAAATGTAATTATATGTGTTTTCTTCAGGTAGAAAATACATCAAATGTCACTTTTGTGTTTAAACCTTATTTCTCAAGAAAAAAATATATTTTTCGCTTTTCTTGGTTTATTACAGTATAAGACCTGTGGATGTATGGTTTTCGAAAAGGGGTTTCAAAATGGTGGTTTGTGGAAAATGGTGATTTTTGATAAAATCTCAACACTTGGTGTTTTAGAGGTTTGGAGCTTACCCTTGGGGTTGAGACTCATTTTTGAAACGTTTGTTGAAAATGGAAAAAAATATTTTAAAATATTTTTGTTTGATCTCTATGTTGATGGATGGATCTAAATACAAGTATAATGTATTTTGTGGAAATATTTTCGTAGTTGAGCTACAGTATGATTTTTGTGAAATGATTCTCTAGATGTACTGGGATAGTAGGTATTTGGCACGAGTTACCTTCGTTGGAAGTCTAAAAACGTGCGTATTGTAGGTGCCATTGTCCTTCGGGGTAGTTCCCGTAAAGAAGGTGGTAGGTGCTTTTATCCATCGATTTTAGTCTGTAAAGTCATCTTTTACGTTGTGGTACTTCGTATAGAACTTGCATTTACCTAACTGGTCTTACGATGTGTAGGGATTGGTAAAGGGGCAGGAGTCTATAGTTGTTACCTCTGTCCCTTTGTGGCGGAGTCAGTACATAAGATTTATTTACTTTATCCTCGGCTGCGTGTTTCGAGTGGATTACATTTTATTATTCTCCTCCGCTGTGTGGCCCGAGTGGAGCATTCTGTATTATTTTTCGCGGTGGTGTGTTTCGGGTGGAAAATATCTTTTATCTTTCCTCGGTGTGTGATCTGAGTTGGAAAATGACATTTTGGGTATTGTTTTTCTTCAACTGTAAAACGTTGTTTTGTATTGTATAAATGCATGGTTTGTGGATGGAAAACTGTTTTGGAGGTTTGTGCGAAATGTGAGGTTTTATGAAGTAAAACCATTTTGAGGCTCATGTTAGCCTGAAGGAAAATTTGTGATTTTGGATTGGAAAAACCTTTTTGGCTCCTGTGATTGAGCCTATATGCTTGTGATTGCATATCTTGCTTTACAGCTTTATAGTCTGTTTCTATTGGGCTTCGGCTCACGGTGTGAGATTTTGCTGTAAAACTTTTTTTAGGTAAGCGTGGTCCTATAGGTTGACCCGGTGGTGCCCGGAGGTGGTTGATGACAAGATGTCTATTTTGTCTTGATAGGTAGTTTATATCTTTCTGTATATGTTTCATGTTGGGTTATAACATGCTGTAAACATATGTGATTATTATAGATGTATGCATGATTTAATGCTTCCGAGAAAACCTTGGGTTGATTGTTGTTTTCTATAGTTTGTTTCTTTGTTTTTCGTTGATGGGTTCAACGGTTTACAAACGGGATTTTCTAATGGTTTTTGCTTCATATCAACTCTTGTGCTTCGAGGTAGATTTTGGAAACGACCTAAGCTTCTTTTAAAACTAAAGATTTTCTGATACAAAACACGTATTTTGTCTTGAAAGGTTTGGCTTATGGGCTACAATAGTAGGCTTTGGGCTACTCTTTTAAATTAAATAAATCTTCGGTGGTACGATTTTACAAAGGTTGTTGTCTCGTTTTGGCTTTCTGGTTTTAAAATCCATTTGTGTTTGGGAGGTTATGGTGGTTATGGTGGCTTTTCGCGTGACCCGGAGTTTGGAGTGTGACAAATTAGTATTAGAGCTCTGGCTTCGAATACTTATGAGCTGTGGGAAGAGGGTGCATCACCTTGTGAGGATGCGTGTGTGCTTGGTTGCCTGTGTTTGGAACATGTGCATGTTGATGTCGTGTATATGTGAGCATGGAGGTTAGACCTTAGGATTGATTTGTCTTGCCTTCAGGCATTTGGATTATCAAACTTAGGAGCCAAGTTAGAAACGTATTTCGCGAACGTGATTTCTAACAAGGAATCTAAGTAGATTGTCCAAAGTGAAGCGTCATTCTTATCGGTTCTCCACGGTATTGGTGTTGGTGTTGTGTTTGCATAATCTTTGTGGCTATGTGCTAGCATGATTTTGTAGTATGTGGTAGAAATAATATGATAGACCGAACATAGGTTGTCATGTTTCATGTTTTATTTACATAACCGGTTCATCGTTAGAGGCGATGAGACTGTGGTTTAGGTCTCGGTTATGCGACTGGATTGTTATCAGTTGTAGAGGTACGATTATGGGTTCAGCGTTGATCGATTGGTATGTTGTGGAAGTCATCAGTGAGTTGGGTTCAACCGTGTGAGGTTGGTCTCGGTTGGCAAACCGTTGATTGTTTGAGTAGAGTTTTGTTCAGGTATAGTCGAAGTATGGTTGATGGCTTTGACTTGGGTAGCTGGCTTCTCTTGAGAGTAAGTTACTGAAAGTTGTAGATGTGTTATGGATAGCCTTGTCAGTAGGGGCGATAGGGTGTTGGAAACCCTAGATATCTGTTGTTATGACAAGATTTGTGGAAAGTGGTAATCCTTTTCGGGGTTTTGATGTACGTGGTTTTGGCCATGTGATGGATCAGATACGTCGTGAGGCATGCTATGTCATGAGCCGTGTACTCAGGATGAGGTATAGACGGGAACATAGTGGATGAGAGTATAGTAATCCTTGACCGGGTATATGCTGAGATAGCAAGACATGAGTGGTTTTGGAAATATCCCTGACAGTAGCATGTTGATGGTGATCAACAGGATGTTGTTGGTAGTCAGAGTAGTTCTGATGACCTTAGAATTTGTCTACCTCTTTGAAGGTAGAGACTTGAGTTTCGAGTGAGTGAGCTCAAGGATCTGGGAATGAGTAGGAATTGTAGTTATACTGGGAAGAGCACGGGTTATGGCTATATGGGGATGTGTAAGGGCTCCTGCAACGAGTATCGATTCTGTGGGATTCCTACGGGGATGCAAGTCAGTGGTTTGGTCGATATCCTAGTAAGAGCTCGTGTTTGGGAACCGTGTTAGGTTCCTGTGCTTGGCTTAGTGCCGAGATGACGTATCCTGGGTATGATATGTCTAGAGGTTGTTTGTGTTCCACCTTTGGTTCAGAGATGGGTATGTTATTTGCCCATGGAAACGAAGTGTGGAGTAATAAGGTTCAGCAATGTACCGTGTGGTTTGGCTGGCCTTGGGTGATAAGTGAGAAATCGTGGGGTACGATGGTTGTGATCGATGTACGCTTTGAAAGCAGAAGTGCGAAAAGTGTCTGCATGGTTGTGGGAGTTATAAGTAACTCTGACTGAAAGGTCTCAAAATTGGGTTCCCTTTTGTTAGAAGCTGTGCCTTGGATAGTGGGCTCGAGGTTGTGATGTGATTGTGATTCGCCTAGCAAGAGTTAGGTGAGTAAGCGCAACCTTGTGGAGTGAGGTTTTGGCATGATGGAAATGTTGACGTGTGTCTCTGTGCATGATTGGTGAGGAGGTTTAGAAGTCGGGTGCTTGATGTAGCAGATGGTCTGAGTGCCGTGATTGGGGTTGACAGCAGCTGCTTGACTATAGTCGATTCGGCCTCGAGGTAAGACTTACAGAGTTCATAGAGGTTAAGTGTTGAGGAATACTCTCAGTACACTAAGATTGAGTCATGGTTCCTTGTTGGCCTTTTCCTTTCCTTTGGATGGAAGGAGGGAGAGAGTTTTCTTATAGATGATTGTCTGGTGCGAGTTATTTCATCTCGATTGGATGGAGATGCAAAATTCTTGATTGATTCTGGTTTTGGTTGTGCTATGAGATTGTGGAATCTAAGTGGATTTGTACCCATCTTGTGACTCGTGTTGTGACTCGAAACCTTGTGTCGCTGTGATTGGGTGATTATAAGATGGATTCTTCGTGGCTTCGATGCGTGGTGCGAGATGCTCTACATCTGAATGTCTGTGTGTGTGACCTAGGATCTAATTTCTCCCACGATTGAGAATCGTAAAGAATTGTATGCAGGGGTTGGTAGTCTCCTGCGGTGGAAGACCGTAAAAGAGTATGTAGGTGTGTGGTAAACATGATAGGTCGTGGTAACCTTGTCTGTGTGACTTGTTTGTGTGATGTGGGTTGCGTTCCCTATGATGATTGCTCTTGATAGACAAGGGAGTTGGGGTTGAGAAGTAGAATTCTTTTGCAATGATCAGTTGAGGGTCGTTGACCTTTGTGTGCGTATGATTGTGTTTCTAGCTCTTGGCAAAGCGGGGATTTTGTCATAACAGTACGGCTGTGATATGTGTATGGTGGGTTTCTGGTAGACTTTTGTGAGTATGGCTTGGGTTCTGTTTGGGGCTTGGAACTGCTTAGAGTTCTTGGAGTCAAGGAGTGGTTGTCGACTGTGTTAGGTGTTGTGCTTCATGCAAGTCTTAGTTGGTGTCTTGGGTCCGAATATTTTGCTATTGTGGGCTCAAGGGTTTGAGGTATGTGTCATGAGTTGGAGTTGATGTCGGATGACAGTCATCATGCTGTTTTGTCAGACGACGACAATCATGTTTGACTTGAGGTTGATCTGTAGCCTTGGTCTCAGTGATCTGACGACGAGGCGTTGAGTTGTGTAGTAATGAGTAGTGATGTGTTGTTGTTCGGGAGGCATGTTTGGGATTGTGTAGGTTGTTGGGTACCTATGAGGTGATCTATCTGCGTGACGTGTTTGGTCAGGTGACTTTGTGACTATGATACCAGATTGGTTTTCAGTTATGTGAAACCTTGCCCCAGACAATGGCGTGTCACCTGGCGTTTCTCCTGAGTGAGAACAGTAGCTCGTGATGGAAGATCGGATAGAGGGCGAAGGTTTGAAGGTTTGATGAGATTTGTTCTTTGGTATTCCAGGTGAGTTAAGTAAGCTTCTCTTTGATGAGCTTTTTTCTGAGGTTGGGTGTTATGTTGTTGCTCGTGGATAGGTGTCAAGACAGCTTCAGTAATAGAGATATTGGAGATGTGGTATCAAAGTCAGTGGTCATCTGGTGATCGTCAGAACTCGAGTAGAGTTCGTGTATAGAGCACACGGTTTCATGTGATCGATGACGTCATGTGTTTCGACTTGTGGAGATGGTCCTTCGTGTGCATGTAGAGATGCTGTCGAGCCAGTTCGTTGCAGTAAGAACGAAGGAGGTGATAGTCTCTATGTTCGAGCATAGAGCATCTTTGAGATCGAGTACCATGGTGGATTGGTCTTGTGTGATGCGTTTGTTGCTAGTGTGGTTGTGTTCGGTGAGAGTTATGGTTCGATGTTTGCTGGTATGAGCTGGGTTTGGAAAAACCTTTTGGCTCCTATGATTGACCTTGTATGCTTGTGATTGCGTATCCTACTATACAGCTTTATAGTCTGTTTCTACTGGATTTTGGCTCACGGTGTGAGATTTTGCTATCAAACCTTTTTTAGGTAAGCGTGGTCTTGTAGGTTGACCCGGTGGTGCCCGGTGGTGTGACGCCCTGTCTTCCAGGCACGTCGAGACATACATAAATATAAATAAAGAAATATTCTAGCAATCCATTCATCTTTACATACGTTAGTTATTACATTATAAACGAGTTCTGAACCGTTCAAAAGTACATAAGTATTACAGTTCCACCAAGAAATTTCAACAATTACACTAAACACGAGAAATCTGAATATAAAAACAAAAACAGAAACTTCAACTCCTCTGAATGCATCAGTTGGATCCATGAACTCTTGGAAGTCACCTTGTTCTTCCAACTATTCTTCTCCCTTGGGGTTGACTTCCTCCAAGAACTCCTTCTCACCTATGGCACGAATGCCATGAGCCAAGGCCTAGAAGCAAAACACTCCAACCTTCTAATTAATCTCACGGCACAAAATTCACCGCAACACGTACCATATAACACCTAGTACAGTTTATAGTCAAAAGGACATACAAATTTATGACAGAATAGCAGATAAGTTAATAAACATGCGTGTATGAAATGCAGATGCCCAACTCAAAATGAACCCAGATTATAACAGGAATTCCACTTTGGGACTTATTGGTATTGCATGCAGAGACTTATCATCATTGCCGCATCAGGGACTTATTGTCATTGCCGTGATGGAACTTGTTACCATTGCCGTGATGGGACTTATTTTCATTGCCTTTCATTACACCAGGGACTTATTGTCATTACCGTGATGGGACTTATTGTCATTGCCTTTCATTACACCAGGGACTTATTGTCATTGTCGTGATGGGACTTATTGTCATTGCCATATATTGCTTCAGGAACTTATTGTCGTTGCCATGAAGGGACTTATTGTCATTGCATTTCATTTTAAGACCAGGATGCTCGCTTGGTATCAAACCAAAGTCAAAATTACCAAAACCAGAGTTCTAGCGACTAACCCATGGTACCCAACAATATCCATAAACCATTTCAAACACCGGGGACGCACCCAGGGTGTACAAGGGGAATATATCCCAAAATATTTTCAAAAAATGGCAACCAGGGACGCCCTAGATATAGAACCAATGAATAACAATCTCAACACAGCCCATCCCAACAACGGTTTACACAGATGGACTCCAATATTCCAAGATGCAAGTGATAATGTCAATAATGTGTGGTATGGATCTCAAAAACAACCATCTATAGCATGGCATCAACTAGTATGGCAAGGTTCATGGTATAACACGCAAGGCATAAAGTACAAGTATATGAAGCATGAAATACAATTTTCAAGATATGATTCAAATATGATAGCATGGGTTTTAAATCATCTTACATTCACTTAGAAACACAAATTAACTAATTCAAATCAAACATCTTTTAGAAGCTTGGGTCTCATAACAAAGGCTACTCAATTCACACTTAACAACTTTTTAAGGTAAAAAATAAAGTATTAAATTAAAATGGGCGACAAGGTTTTGGGGTATCTAGGTTTGAAATTAAATTATGATTTTTATACACCATTTAGATAAAAATATTTTCTACAAGTCTTATGTTTATCACTAAGGCTAAAACAAAAGGCAAAGGAATAAACATTTCATTCTAATAAAAAATGGTTCAACATTTATTCCAGATTTTTATCAAAAACTAGCTCATGTTGTTCTCGATTCTGGGGTATCAAATGAAGTCCAAATGACCCCATTTTTTAGTATGTTCTACTTTAACAAGTTCCCTACAAGTTTCATGTTTAGAGTTAAGGGTAGTTGTTTGAAACAATTTAGAATGTTTGGACATTTTAAAAAGTGGGTTCTGTTAGCCACCAAAACTCAGCAGAGCCGGTTTTGGACAGAGGGTTTAAAACGGTTTTTGGGGTAACACCCAGAGGCTTTAAGGCCAGATGTTTGGGCAGCAAATACATTAATATGTTAGCTACAAAGTTCATGTAGAACACTTTTGTAATAAATCACTAAAAATAGGGGTTTTGGGCCCTATAAAAATATGTGACGGAATATTACTTAAGGGCTGAAAATCAACAGAGATTTTGAAAGGGGTTTTGACATATCAAACCTCAATATTTTGTTTTCATTTTGGTGGGTAGATAGAAATACATGTTATCTACAACTTTCATCTTTTGACTGGGGTTCGGATCACACTCTAAATTAGGGTTCTTATATCAGTAATGTTGACTGGTCAGAAAATGACCCACTTTGGTAAAATTGCAATATCTTGAGTTCTGGTTATGTAATGAGCTGAAACCAATTTTGGATGAAAGATAACACAAAAATATAACTATGGACACAAAAATCATGCTTATATCAACTTTATACATTGAGTTATGGTATTTCAAATCTCAGGGTAGAAACATCAAAGTTCTAGAAAATCAAGCCTCTTAGGGTTTACATCCTTTACTCATGTCATATCAAGTTTTGGTTTTATTTCATTGCATGATTTTGTTTTAGACTTTAATATCAAGACTCCAGCACACTTAGATGTCATTAAAATCAAAATAACAATATACAACATCATCTCATAACATTTACAAACATTACCGCCCCTAAATTCAAAATACGACTCCTTTTTCGGTTCGATTTCGGTTCTTGATTGTTGAGGGGCTTAAAGGGTGTGTTGGGGAGATGTTTTGAGGGATATTAGATACAAGGTTTAGAGGTTTTACTTACATGTTTTGGAGATCAAAATATGGTGGAGGATGGATTAGGACTTAGCTTTAAAACCATGGCCTCCAAAGACCCCACTTTTTTGATCCCTCCTTCTTCTTCTTCTCTCAAACTCTCAAGAACACTCAACCCACTCTTTCTCTCTCTATATGCATGAAATTTTGAAGGCGAGAAAAGGTGTTTGGGTTTGGTTTAAATAGGCAAACTAGGGAACACATGGGGGACAAAAAGTACACAAGGAAGCTTCCTTTTCTTCATTTCATTAATGGGGGTTTGAGTTTGATTTGAGTTGATGTGAGTTGTGATGGCTAGAATTCAGATTTGGTGAAGCTAAAAGTATCTAGGGGGCTGATTGGGGAGGCAAAATCTGATCCCCCATCAATCAAGGGGTTTGTCTCAATTTTAGTGCCCCTATTGTGCATGAAAATGCATTAAAAGTTAATTTGATGTATCTTTTTGGTATCTTTTTCCTATTGAGACTTATTATTTTAATATGTTTATGATAAATATAGTATTTCAATGTATTATCATAATTTTCATAGCATTTAATTAAATAGATGTAATCTTTTAAGTCAAATTAAGATATTTTGTCAATATAGGCTTTTTGACTTATTTTGTTGTGTATGAACTTCAATAATAATTTGTTTGCTTTTGTTGACTTATAACACTATATTATTAGGTATATTACTTGTTCAACAAGTTTGGGATCATCATAATGCTTCATTTAATGCATTTCTCATCATTTAAAGTTAAAAAGAAGGAAAAAAAGTCACTTTTTGGCACATCCTCCAAGGTGGTCGGCCACTAAGGTGAAGCTTTGGCATTTTTGATGTTATTTTGTCTTTTACCACTTAATTGTACTTAAATCCTTGATTTAGGGTATCCATATGTGTAAATTTGGATTTTTATGACTTTTTGCTGTACTATAGGCAAAACGGTGATTTTACCCTATTTATGAGGATTTTTTATTTTTGATTTCTTATTTCATGATATTTAATTTATTTAGAATGTTAGGAGACTCTCCGGTTGCTAAGGTTTCGTTGCTTGTGTTTTGGATCTTTTTATGTTTTCGTGCTGAACTTAGGATTTTCTGTTCGTGTTAGGGTTTTGAATTTCTTTCGTATTCTATAGCCTCGTCGACTATCCGTCACTAACACTAGGTTTTCGGCTGGGTCTTTGCACGGGTTGTTATTAACCGGTTTGTTACAACTAGGGTCCGTACTGGGTCGTTACAAACTACCCCCCTTAAACAAATTTCGTCTCCGAAATTTCGCCTCGTATTTCACCGTGTGGAAGGTTATGGATGATTTACTATCATTGTGCCTTCTTGTTTTCCCAAAATTGTATCTTTGATTACTTGAGTTATTCTTTATTGCGGGTGTGGATAAGGTCGAGTCTATATGTTCAGCACTTAGAGTAAAAAGATTGTCTCATCCTACTTAACATTTTAAACTAGCTATTACCAAATCTTCAAGGATCATATCACATAACCAGCTAGCCCCAACAAGATTCGTATCTCTGTCACGTTAGTTAACCTCTTCCCATTAATTGTTGTTTCTACTTCTGTTGAATCCACTTGAATTTTTTCTCCATATATAACATGACCTAAAAACATCACCCGGTCCAACTAAAATTCACACTTACCAAGGTTTACATACAACTTGTGCTTTCTCACAATCTACAAAGAACCTTCAAATGATTACTGTGTTCCTCTTCACTCCAAGAATATAATCGAATATCGTTTATCAACACAATCTCAAATTGGTCTAGAAAACTTCTGAGCACCTAATCCATCAGGTACATTCGTTAACCCGAAAGGCGTCACCACAAATTCATAATGCCGGTAACAAGTCCTAAAAGCAGTCTTAGGTATATCTGACTCCCGCACTTTCAATTTATGATATCATGACCCCAGTCTACCATTGAGAACACATTGGCTCCAAAACACAAATTTCATCGACTTCGACTTCCACAATCGATCACTAGACCACCATCGAAACTAACTCAAACATTCTCCACTTCTGTTTGAAAAGACTGTCACCTTACCAAAAACCAGCTCATTGTCATATTCATACGTATGCCGAAGACTATCTCCCGATTGACTAACAACTATTAACTCGAAATCACATCACCACTTTGTATTGGACTACTCTAGCCTTACGACCATCAAGATTGATACTATCACTTGAACCTAACGAGTTATTAGGGTTAAATATACCATACAGATTAAATGCTCCCTAGGTATATGCTTACTCATACAAATCTAATCACAATCTCGTCACATATTTCCTTCACGTACGTACCATCCACCCTACGATCCTTTATCAGAACAGTATTAACTCTTGATTATAAAGTCTCTTATCATCAGCACTCAATCCCTTCACACATTTTCTGCCACACAACAGAACCAAGAATCATTTTCGCACTTTAATTATTTCATCTTACCCACATTCTACCAAGACAATCGATTCACTCAAGGCCAACTACAAAAACCATACCTATAAATTTGTATAATTTCACTTACGCTTCCACTCTTTTTATCCGAACACTTGTTCCTTCCACGTATTCAAACTAAGCTGCTACGCACGTTTACCAAAGACAACAAAATTACATCATCCTTCAACTTCTCACACATAGAGTTCATACGTTCCCCTAAGAAAATTTTTTCTTTGTACCAGCAACATCTACTCACCAAACAAACTTGCTCTAACGGGTCACATCACAAAAGGTTTTCAAAGGCAACTTCCATGAAACTCACATTGATACCATAACGATAACCAAACATCACTCCATAAGAGTTACACAAACGTAACGCCAAACGAATAAACATTGATACTTTAAAAACTTACCATGTGAATAACTTGGTCTGTTCAAAATGTGCACTCCACCCTTCAAACAATCTTCAGCATCAATGCGACTCGCTGTTTCCACAAACTCCTTGGCACCTAAACCTTTGAAGCGTTCAACTAAAGAGCTACTGGTCTTTTGAGGTGATCTTGATAATCCTGATGTCGAAATCTGTAATCATATGCTTCCATTTTCTTTCTAATCCTTCCAAGGGTTGCTCTGTTCCTCTTGGCTTCTACCGTTTATTCTTGATATGCTTGAACGTTGGGTTTGAATGCCTCCTCCAATAACTAGATCATTTTCTTAGGCGGTTGGTCATTCTAGGGTAAAACAAACATGATAAAGGATATGGTCGTGGTAATTACCTAGTCATGTGATCCATTGTAACTTAGTGGTTAATTCTTCATCAGGCTCCAAATGTTCATTATTGTGATCGAGATTCTTCGTTCTTTGATAGAGGTGGTAAAAATTCAGACTCTAACACTTCGATGGGAAGGTCGGTGTGAACATCGATGTATATAAACATATTTCTATTGCTTGCGTACTAAAGTTAACGTGAGTTCAAGGCTATTTCCCATTTTTCACTACCGGTATGAATCTTTTGCTTCTCGGTTTATCAGATGGGTGGGCCAACTATGAACTAGTCTGGAGAAAATTGAATTGTACTATATGGTGCTGTCACGAAACGTTTGATGTGACGTTGTCGTTTCTAATCTTAGATTGCTGATGGTATAGTTCTTATTTGTCGGGACTTTTGAAAAGATATAGTTAGTTGAATAAGCCCTTACTTAACTATTCTTGCAAACGGGAGCCTCGATCTTCAAAGCTTTATTAAACACAGACGTTGATAGATATTCTAAGCCGTGACATCATGAAGAAATCTGCTTCACGCTTGAAGAGGTGTTAAGAGATTTTCATGCATCGTCTCAATTTCCCATGAAAGCGCTAAGGCCTAATGACGTAATATCCTGACGATCGTTGTTACTCATAGATTTATGGGGCAAGATTTTTGAAGGTCGACAGTCAAAAAAATGCGTGGGGTTAGAACAGTTTATGGTGGAACCCAGGTGGTTCAAAGATAGGTTGGATGAGGTTAAACGATCACAGTTAAGGCAATTACCATTGACACAAATTGAGTAGTCATTTGTGGTTCAATTGTAGTTGAAACAAGAAGAGGACAATGAACAATACTTTAAACAAGTGTCATTGGAACTAATCAGGTACAACCAGATTATGATAAAGGAGATATCAAAAAGGGGCAGCATAACTAGATACTTTTCCCTCAAGTTACGTCGGCCTAACGTACTTCAATTCAAGCATCCAAGTCGACTTCCCAAGTTGGGATTTCAAGAGTGTACAAAGAATTCGCAAAATCACTGCAACAGACTGTGGCTTCAGAGTCGAGAGAAATGAACGATGGCAAAAGATTTTATCAATGTCGAATGTTTGGAATGGGTACTTAACATAGAATTGATATCGAGTTCTTGAAGAGAAGAGTTAGTTCAAGTATGATGACTCGAATCGGAGGAGGATCAAATACGAATATCGGTCATTATCGAGGCATGAAAACTTTGAGGACAAGGGTATTTTCTAGAATTGAATTTTGAATAGGATTATCAACAAGACTTGGGAGTATAAGAGTTACTGACGAACAACACTTGACGGTACCATTGAGGACTGATGATATAAGAAGGGAGGAGATATAAAAGAGCTTCAAAAAGTTGACACCAAGGCTTGGGGTAAATGAGAAAAGGACTTATATGGATGAAGTCACGGGGTTTTAACAGTGTCTCTCGAGGTGATATTTAAAACTTCGCATAGTGTGTACTCCTGCCTACCCCCCCTTAAAAGAAGATAACCCGTTACAAGAATCTCCGATCTTCGATCTCGATAGTCATACTCGTCATTCGCATGTAGATTCCTTGCTGCTTCCGATCCCGGTAATGTCCTAACACGACTTACTATAAGACTCAGGAGTATAAGATTTTAGTTCTTATAATGTATAGATAATAATTATTATTAATACAACGCATCCTACAGAGTTCCAACGCGACAGAACGCATGGTTTTCCATAATCCAAGCCCTGAAGGTTCACTAAATCTAAACTCTGATACCAACTGTGACGACCCATCCTCTGGGCACGTCGGGACATACATAAATATAAATAAATAGATATTCTAGCCATCTATTCATATTACATACGTTAGTTATTACATTATAAACGAGTTCTGAACCGTTCAAAAGTACATAAGTATTACAGTTCAACCAAGAAATTTCAACAATAACACTAAACACGAGAAATCTGAATATAAAAACGAATGCAGAAGCTTCAACTCCTCATAATGCATCAGCTGGATCTATGTACTCTTGGAATTCACCTTGTTCTTCCAACTCTTCTTCTCCCTCGAGGTTGACTTCCTCCAATAACTCCTCACCTATGGCACGAATGCCATGAGCCAAGGCCCAGATGCAAAACACTCCGACCTAACTATTCTCACGGCACAAAATTCACCGCAACACATTCCATATAACACCCAGTACAATTTATAGTCAAAGAGACAGACAAATTTATGACAGAATAGCAGATAAGTTAATAAACATGCGTGTATAAATGCAGATGCCCAACCCAAAATGCGCCCAGAGTATAACAGGAATTCCACTGTGGGACGTATTGGTACTGCATGCAGAGACTTTTCATCATTGCCGCCTCAGGGATTTATTGTCATTGCCATGATGGGACTTGTTACCATTGCCGTTCATTGCACCAGGGACTTATTGTCATTGCCGTGATGGGACTTATTGTCATTGCCTTTCATTACACCAGGGACTTATTGTCATTGACGTGATGGGACTTATTGTCATTGCCATATATTGCTTCAGGAACTTATTGTCGTTGCCGTGAAGAGACTTATTTTCATTGCCTTTCATTTTAAGACCAGGATGCTCTCTTGGTATCAAACCAAAGTCTAAGTTACCAAAACAAGAGTTCTAGCGACGAACCCATGGTGCCCAACAATATCCATAAACCATTTTAAACACCGGGGACGCACCCAGGATGTACAAGGGGAATACATCCCAAAATATTTTTGAAAATGGCAACCAGGGACGCCCTAAATATAGAACCAATGAATAACAATCTCAACACAGCCCATCCCAACAACGGTTTACACAGATGGACTCCAATATGCCAAGATACAAGTGATAATGTTAATAATGTGTGGTATGGATCTCAAAAACAACCATTTATAGCATGGCATCAAATAGTATGGCAAGGTTCATTGTATAACGCGCAAAGCATAAAGTACAAGTATATGAAGCATGAATTACAATTTTTAAGATATGAATCAAATATGATAGCATGGGTTCTAAATCATCATACATTCAATTAGAAACACAAATTAACTAATTCAAATCAAACATCTTTTAGAAGCTTGGGTCTCATAACAAAGGGTACTCAATTCACACTTAACAACTACTTAAGGTCAAAAACAAAGTATTAAATTAAAATGGGCAACAAGGTTTTTGGGTATCTAGATTTGAAATTAAGTTATGATTTTCATACACCATTTAGATAAAAATATTTCCTACAAGTCTCATATTTATCACTAAGGCTAAAACCTAAGGCAAAGGGGTGAACATTTCATTCTAAGAAAAAATGGTTCAACATTTATTCCAAATTTTTTATCAAAAAGTAGCATCTGTTGTTCTCTGTTTTGCGGTATCAAATGAAGTCCAAATGATCCCGTTTTTTAGTATGTTCTAGTTTAACAAGTTCCCTACAAATATCATGTTTAGAGCTAAGAGTAGTTGTTTGAACCATGTTAGATTTTTTAGACATTTTAAAAAGTGGGTTCTGTCAGCCACCAAAACACAGTAGAGCCAATTTTGAACAGAGGGTTTAAAACGGTTTTTGGGGTACCATCCCGAGGCTTTAAGGTCTGATGTTTGGGAAAAAAATACATCAATATCTTAGCTACAAAGTTCATGTAGACCACTTTTGTAATAAATCACTAAAAATAGGGGTTTTGGGCCATATAAAAATATGTGATAGAATGGTCTTCGAGGGCTGAAAATCAACAACGATTTTCAAAGGGGTTTTGACATATCAAACCTAAATATTTTATTGTCATTTTTGGTGGGTTGATGTAAATACATTTTATCTACAACTTTCATGTTTTGACCAAGGTTTGGATCACAATCTAAACTAGGGTTCTCAAATCTGTAATGTTGACTGGTCAGAAAATGACACACTTTGGTAAAATTACGATATCTTGAGTCCTGATAATGCAAATGAGCTGAAACTAATTTTGGATAAAAGATACCACAAAAATATAACTATAGACACAAAAATCATGGTTATATAAATTTTTTACATTGAGTTATGATATTTCAAATCTCAGGGCAGAAACATCAAAGTTCTAGAATATCAAGCCTCTTAGGGTTTAGGTCCTCTACTCATGTCATATCATGTTTTGGTTTTATTTATTTGCATGCCTGTTTTTTAGACTATAATATCAAGGCTCCATAACATTTAGATGCCATCAAAATCAAAGATAACAATATACAACAACATCTCATAACATTTACAAACATAACAGCCCCTAAATTCCAACTACGACGCCTTTTTCGGTTCGATTTCGGTTCTTGATTTTGGTGGGGCTTAACGGGTGTGTTGGGGAGATGCTTTGAGAGATATTAGATACAAGGTTTAGAGGTTTACTTACATGTTTCGGAGATCAAAAGATGGTGGAGGTTGGATTAGGACTTAGCTTTAAAACCATGGTCTCCAAAGACCTCACTTTTTGGATCCCTCCTTCTTCTTCTTCTTCTTCTTCTTCTCTCAAACCGTCAAGAACACTCAACCCACTCTTTCTCTCTCTATATGCACGAAATTTTGAAGGGGAGAAGAGGTGTTTTGGCTTGGTTTAAATGGGCAAAGCTACGGAACACATGGGGGACAAAAAGTACACAAGAAAGCTTCCTTTTCTTCACATCATTAATGAGGCTTTGAGTTTGATTTGAGTTGATGTGAGTTGTAATGGCTAGAATTCAGATTTGGTGAAGCTAAAAGCAGCTAGGGGGCTGATTGTGGGGACAAAATCTGATCCCCCATCAATCAAGGGGATTGTCTCAGTTTTCGTTCCCCTATTGTGCATGAAAATGCATTAAAAGTTAATTTGATATATCTTTTTGGTGTCTTTTTCCTATTGAGACTTATTATTTTAATATGTTTATAATAAATATATTATTTTCATGTATTATCAAAATTTCCATAGCAATTGATTAAATAGATGTAGTCTTTTAAGTCAAATTAAGCTATTTTGACAATATAGGGCTTTTTGACTTATTTTGTTGTGTATGAACTTCAATAATAATTTGTTTGCTTTTGTTGACTTATAACACTATATTATTGGGTATATTACTTGTTCAACAAGTTTGGAATCATCATAATGCTTCATTTAATACATTTCTCATCATTTAAAGTTAAAAAGAAGAAAAAAAAGTCACTTTTTGGCACATCCTCGAAGGTTGTCGGCCACTAAGGGGAATTTTTTGGCATTTTTTATGTTATTTTATCTTTTACCACTTAATTGTGCTTAAATCCTTGATTTAGGGTATCTATATGTCTAAATTTAGATTTTTAAGACTTTTTGCTGTACTAGGGGCAAAACGGTGATTTTATCCTATTTATGAGAATTTTTTATTTTTAATTTATTATTTCATGATATTTACTTTCATTCACATTATTGCCATTTTTAACTCATTACCCGGTTTTCACAAAAATGTATCACCTAATGAACCGATGTTGAACGCAACTTATAGAAACGTCACCCCATTAGCCCCTAATATGCTACACGAAGCCATTGTTGAATGGGTCGCTCTATAACTCATCACGACACAACCACCACATTTCGGGGGCTAACCCGCCGGCATGTCATCCCCATCTTGCGCAAGTTTCTGGTCTTTCACTACGGAGCTGTGCAAGCCCAACTTAATCCACATCAACCCATACGGTTCATTATTTGTTAATTATATTTATTTCCACAGTCCGGGAGTCCAACCCATAAATAGTTCCTCTCCAAATCATTACCACTAAATATCATTTTCCATTCCAAATTCCAATTTCCCATTTAATTTCCAAATCACATTTACCTTTAGCATCCCGTTTCTCCATCCAAATCAAATGCATCATAAACTTCGTTATACAATTTCTCATAATTCACTTCTTTCTTTTCA